>QXTE01000822.1:6623-30362 GCA_003942145.1 Platysternon megacephalum
CCCCGACAGCCCCCCCAGAACTCCCGACCCATCCAACCCTCCCCCTGCCCCCTGACAGCCCCCCCAGAACTCCTGACCCATCCAACCCTGTCCCCGCCCCCTGATAGCCCCCCTGGGACTCCCCTTGCTACCATGCCGCTCCAGCCGCTGGCTCCACGTGGAGCTAAAACAGACTGTGGACTCCCAGGAGCCCACAGCCCCTCTCTCGCAGCGTGCTGGCGATGCAACGCTGAGGCAAGGGGAGGGGGGGAGCGGGGGAGGGACTCTGCCTGCTGGAGGCCAATGGGAGCAGCTAAATCAGGCCCAGGCGCCCAATCAGCCGCACCGCACTCTGTGTGAGGGGATGGGAGGGGAGGGAGGAAAAATCTCGAACGCCCCCAACCACTTGGTGCCCTAGGCGACCGCCTAGTTCGCCTAGTGGTTGCACCAGCCCTGGTGGCATCACAAGAAGATCACTTACAAATCCCATAGAATAATGCTGTCAAGGCTACACAGAACTCTTCACTTCTGTTACACTGGCACAAAGCAGCATAGGGTGCCAAACGTAAGAAATGAGGTGCATAATGGTGATTGCATGGGGAAACTTGAATGGTGCCTGCCTGGTCCTTGATTCTCTGAAAAGCAATTTACTGAAAAATGTACTTTAAATAAAAGAGGATCATGTCTTGTGATCTGGCCAACAGAATAGCAAACAGTGGTAATATCCAGAAAAACATGTCCTTCACCTGCCTGTCTGAACTAAGCCAGCAACTTCTTAGCGGGCTATACCTACAACTTGGTGATCAGCAGGATTGGGCCTATTTAAGTAGCTTAGTTCCCTGTTTCATTACATCTTTCTTTCTGCTTCTCTTTAAAAAATGGCACAGGATATGTCAGACAAAAGCAATGCCTTATGAAATCATGCTGGTGAGTGACTTTTTTTCAAATTAATGGGTTTTTCCCAGATGTGTTGCAATCCCTATCCTTAGTCTCTAGGATCTGTGATAAACTATATTTACTGATCTGTACTTTTCTGTCAGTTATGCTTCTCTTTTTCAGCCTGTCTATCTAGATACTTAACCTCATCACGTTAGAATCTGGTGCCTTTCTTAAACATTATGCTTACCTGTGTTTTCCTCTAATTTTTGAGCTTCATGGAAAGGAAATTTTGAATTCATCTAGCCAAGTACAATACCTGATTCTAAGAGCTAGGCTGATGCAATAAGGCAAAAGAAACATATCATATGCCTGTGTGTCTCCTGGAAAAACAGCTATAATTTCAGATGTTGAATATTTTAAATAAACTACTTGCAAATGAGAGAGAGGTCAAGAATTATTCATAAAACAACCAACTAAAGAATAAGTGTGAGAAAAACACTGTCTGAGTGTGGACAGCTCACAAACATAAAATTTCTTAAATTTGTTACAGATCACTTAACTGTTTTATACAAACCCACGTATGAGTTCTCAATGAAATGAGAGAGAGAGAGAAAGTGTTGCTGTAACTGTATAACATAGGATTGCAGTTTTTCAAAAAGTATGAAGCAAAACATTGTGCATTTTCCCTTTATGAAAGTTCTGGATTACCATAGCAACGGTGTAATAGTCCAACCTCACTTTTTCATGGGTTTTTATATACATACAGATTAGTGATGAGCTGGGTCTATTCATATTTAGTACAAAAATGGGGCTTAAAAAACCTGTAGTACAGAAATGTGGTCTTCTGATCTTTGCAAAACCTTAATTTGCATGGCTTTATTTCAAATTTCACGGTTTTAATTTACAAGAATTCATATGCAAATGGAGAGGTTACTTACCTGTGCATTAAGAACCAGGTTAAGGTCTCAAGGAGGGGTAGGCTCCTTGATTTATGGAAACAAATTAGACAAACCTTTGAGGTAACCTGACTGGTACAGTGTACAAAAACAATCTGTGGACAGGAGGGTGAAATCCCATAATGATCACTAGATGTACTTTAACAGAGCTACACAACAAACTTCGTGATTTCAAGTCCAGCAGGTAGTCAACAACATAGAAGTTATTGATCGATGAGCATGCCTGACCTGGAAATGCTTCCATTTCTGCAGGGTAGGTTTTCTTCATGGCAGGTTTCCTACTGCCCAGAAGTACTGTCTTAACCTTGGGGGAACAGTCCCATTCTATGCCCAAGAACCATTGAGGATCCAAGCTCTAAGATACAGAAATGTTGGGCTGTGGTGCCCAAGTTTTGGGTCAGGAGATCCATTATCAGAGTAGCATTCACAGGGAAAAGCAAAGCAGGTTTGAGAGCCAGACTTGTCATGGCCAACATGAAGTTATGAAAACTTCTACCACTTGTTCCTATTTAGAACCCTGAGGATCATGTGTCGGAGGGTAGGCACAGAGGACGGTGTAATGTCAGGTGACTAAGAGGGTATCCCCATTGAGTTGTGACTCTACCATAAGCACAAGTGTCTGCAGTTTCCATTGGAAGGTTTTGCAAAGAGATGCACCTTTGGGAGGCTGAGCTATGTGCTAAAGCTCCAGTGCTGACAGGTGGGATGGTACCAGGGAGGGATCCCTCTCAGTGCCCCTGAGGAGGAAGAGTCTGGTTCCTCTGTGATCAAGAGGTCCTCATGAGAAAGGAACCTAATCGGTACCATGGAGCCTGGGCAGTGTTCCACCATAACTGGGGATGGTACGGAGGTGCAGTCCTTGTGCCCTGTAGGTATGTGAGCTGAGGAGAAAGGTACTGGGGACTGCTGAGGCACAGTCATTATAGCTACAACCTGAAGAGAAGGATACTGAGGTCAATATAGGGTTCTTAGAGGAGTCCCTTAGAGTTCTTTTTGTGTCTGGAGGGCTCATCTTCCAGTACCAACAGCTGTGATTTTCTAGCAGATCCCTTGGTATGGGATGAAATGGGATTCGTCTTGATCGGTACTGGGGCTCGCACAAGCCTCAACAGTACCCATACTGGGACGCAAGTTCTCCCTAAATTCTGGCCATGGAGATGACTTCCCTTCTTATAGGAGTCCCTCTAGGTAATGTGGACTCTTTCTTGGAATATTTGATTCCGGAGCTGCCCCACAATCTTTAATTGAGGCTGAAGGCATTGGAATGACCTGAGTGGCTGAAGCTGACGTACAGGGTGGGATCGGACCTCAGTGAGCGCTCCATGAGAAGGCGCTTCTGTCTACCCTGAGGTGCAAGGATCTGGACAGATCTGCTTTTTAAATCTGGTTCAGACCTTGCATTTGGATCATATGTAGGACTCTGAGGCAGCTGGAATGTCTGTTGCTGAGGGAGAAAGACCTGTGGCACATCTGACAAGGCTTGAAGCCTGGAATGCTTGGCATAACCTGTTCCATCGAGGGAACAGCCGAAGGCAGAAGGCCCTGACTGCAGAAAGAAGAGTTCAAGGGAGGGGGACCCCTCTGAAAGCACAAAGTGTGCTAATGAAAAGTAACATAAAGAACACAAAGAAGGAACTGCAAAGCTAGCAGCAGACACTGTTATGATCTGTCTTGAGCCAAGGGCAGCTGAGCAGGAACTGGAGTGAAAGCAGGTTCACATCTCCCTATATAACCTTGCACCAGAGCACAAGGATGTATGGTGCACAGGTCTGGACCCTCAGACACTGCTAGCTAAAATTTCCAATCACAAGTGCGCAGGTGCATGCACGTCCTATGGTGGAGCAACCAGAGGGACTAACAATCATCTGCGTACCGGAGTTTGGTTATTGTTGCCGATATTAGTTTAGTTCTGGCACAGAGATGAGAAAGGTTGAAGAGGTTGCCGTCAATCCGACATTGGATGCCAATGCCCTGTGGTAGACGGTCTTGGGTTAATGTTTTCATAGCTGCTAAGAAAATGGAGAGAAGGGTGGGTGCCAGTACACAGCCTTGTTTTACACCAATTCGGATGACAAAGGACTCAGAGGTAGAACCACTGCACAGGATGGAGGCAGTCAGGGCCGGCTCCAGGCACCAGCGCAGGAAGCAGGTGCTTGGGGTAGCCAATGGAAAGGGGCGGCACGTCCGGGTTTTCGGCGGCAATTCGGTGGCGGGTCCCTCAGTCCCTCTCAGAGGGAAGGACCGGCTGCCGAATTGCCACAGAAGAATGAAGCGGCGCAGTAGAGCTGCCGCCGAAGTGCCGCCAATCACAGCTTTATCTTTTTTTTTTCTTTCTTTTTTTTCTCTTCGCTGCTTCGGGCAGCAAAAGAGCTGGAGCCGGCCCTGGACCGGACCCAATAGCACAAGCCGCATCCCCCCCCCCCTTAGTCTCTCCTTTATTTAAGTCCAAAGCTATTGTAAATTCATCATTACCTTCTGAATTAGGCAGTACCACAGCTGGGAACACAATCCAATGGACTGCAGTAGTTCATAGAGTATGTCTACACTACTACTAAATTAGATCAATTTTATAGAAGTCGATTTTTAGAAATCGATTTTATACAGTCGATTGCGTATGTCCACACTAAGCGCATTAAGTCGCATTAAGTCGGCTACTGTGGCTAGCATCGACTTACAGAGCGGTGCACTGTGGATAGCTATGCCACAGTTCCCGCAGTCTCCGCCGCCTGTTGGAATTCTGAGTTAAGCTCCCAATGCCCGATGGGGCAAAAACATTGTCGTGGGTGGTTTTGGGTACATGTCATCAGTTGCCCCTCCCTCTGTGAAAGCAACGGCAGACAATTGTTTCGCGCCAGACACCAGGAGGATTAGAAGAGCACAGCAAGGCGCGCTGCGCATCAGAGAGGCTTTGAAAACCAGTTTCATGACTGGCCAGGCTTCGGTGTGACAGTTGTGTGTGTTTCTCTTTGATACAAACCTGCCCCCTTTGCTGATTTTAATTCCCTGTAAGCCAACCACACTCCCCCCTTTGAAATAAAGTAACTATTGTTTTGAAACCATGCATTCTTTCTTTATTAATTAAAAAAAAAAGAGATAATAGACAAGGTAGACCGGGTGGGGTGGGGGAGGAGGGAAGGACAAGGCCACATTGCTTATTAAAAATCAAACTGTTTGAATGTCAGCCTTCTGTTGCTTGGGCCATCCTCTGCAGTGGAGTGGCTGGGTGCCTGGAGCCTCCCCCCATGCATTCTTGTGGGTCTGTGTGAGGAGGCTATGGAACATGGGGAGGAGGGTAGGCAGTTATACAGTGGATGCAGCGGGGGTCTGTGCTCTTGTTGGCTTTCCTGCAGCTCCAACAGACGCTTCATCATGTCCATTTGCTCCACCAACAGACCCATCATCATGTTTGTTTGCTCCCACATTAGCCTCAGCATCGCGTCCTTCCTCCGCTCTTCGCACTCACTTAATTCTTTCCTGGCCTCTGCCACTGAATGCCTCCATGCATTAAGTTGTGCCCTATCAGTGCAGGAAGACTGCATGAGCTCAGAAAACATGTCATCACGAGTGCGTTTTTTTCGCCTTCTAATCTGCGATAACCTCAGGGACGGAGATGATAGGGGGAGTGTAGAAACATCCTGCGCTCTACGATTGGGGGGGGGACTGCATGGTCACCTGTGCTGGTGAGTTCGCCATGCTGACCAAACAGGAAATGAAATTCAAAAGTTCCTGGGGCTTTTCCTGTTTACCTGGCTAGTGATTGGAGTTCAAAGTGCTGTCCAGAGCGGTCACAATGGAGCACTCTGGGATAGCTCCCGGAGGCCAATAGTGTCGATTTGCGTCCGCACTACCCCAAATTCGACCCAGCAAAGTCGATTTTAGCGCTACTCCCCTCGCCGGGGAGGAGTACAGAAGTCGATTTTAGGAGCCCTTTAGGTCGACGGAACGGGGTTGGTTGTGTGGATGCATTCATTTTTAAATTCGACCTAACCCCGTAGTACACAGACCAGGCCCCAGTGTCCTTACACACACTAGGGGCCTGCAAGGGTCAGCAGGCAGGCAATGGGTACATGGGATCTCTTGTGGCTGTGAGAGTGACTATGAAGCCAGAGCTGGGCTCCAGGTACTCTTGATTTCTGCTCCCAGAGTTGGCCACTGCCTCACTTTGCATTTTTGAATAAGGATTTGTCTACACCTGAGTATTAATCCAGAATAAAGTAGGATGTGAATTTAAAGTGGATTAACTATTCCTGGTTAACTCCTTGTGTGGACATTCTTATTCTGGAATAAGCGTACCTTCAACTGAATTAGTTTAATTCACTTCCAAACTGGATTAAACTAGTTTGAAGTAAGGCACTTATTCCGGAATACTATAATCCACACACAGTTAGTCAGGAATAGCAATTCCAGAATAACTCCCTGTATAGACAAGCCCTTAGTCACCCCTCTTTTTTCTGCCTCCTGTTCCCTGTTTGGAAAGTGGAGAAAATCATCATTTCCTACAGAGCTGTCCTGAGAGTTAAAATGTGTATAGCACATTGCAAGTGCACAGAGTATGTAGTCTTAGAGAACCAATCATAGGAGTGTATTTGTAGCCAATGATGTATTGTTGTTAAAAATTATCAGTGAAACATGATTCTCATCCAACTTCCAGATGTCATGAAATTACTGCCTGATGTACCTGCTTCTTGCAACAGTTGCCTGTGAGGCCTAATATGCTTTGTTGTACCTCCCATCTCCCTTGTCCATTGTGCTTTTTAATCACAATAATGCACATGCAAGTATCTTTTCTCAGCAGCCTGGACCAATGAATAGGAAATATTAAATTGGAAATATTAAACTCAGTGGCATCTGAAGCTACTCTCTTTTATCACTGATAAATTCTGAACCAGCTGGGAGCACAATGCAGAAGTGTGAAAATTTACTTTAAATTACCTTTATAATTTAACCAGGGAAAGGTAAACAAACAGTAAAACAATGAAAAATATTCCTCACTTCCATTGCCCATTGGAAAACAGTTACATAAACTGTTGGATGGTGGGGAAGAACCCACAATTTCAAATGAACACATTTTGTTGGTGCTGAAATTTTTGCATGAAAAATTTTGATTGCCAACAAAACCCTGTTTTCCAATGAAAAAATATTTTGCTGGACATTTTTTTGACTCGCTCTATTTCTCATTTATTAAAGTGCTGTAGCGTTAAACGGAAATGTCCTTGCAAGGGTAGCATCATTAACTTTGAAGATCTACCAGGCCTTGCCTTGCACATGGTCTGTAAGATTCTCAGTGGCTGGCTATTTTACTTGTTTGGTGGGCCTTTTCTCTTGTGGACCAGCCTCCTCATTGAAGATTCTCTGGAAAACCTCCTTGAGGGGCTCTCTCAATTGCCGTTTCCCGTGTCTCCCGACTAAGAAGTAGATGAAGGGGTTGATGCTGCTGTTCATGCAGGGCAGCAGGATAACTAAAGACATGACAAAGAGGTGTATCATGGTGTGACTAAGGAAGGCCATTAGCACTATGACCCTCAGTGGAAGGGCGAACATGAGGAAGAAAAGGATGGTGACCATAATGACAATATAGAGCTTTGTTGATTGGCGTCGCTGTGAGCTACACCGGACCTTGATGAACAGGGTCAGGCTGGACAGAACCATGAGTGGAGTGAAAATCAGGAAACTCAAGACACAGCTGAATATGGTCATTTTGGAACAGTCGTAGTCATTGATGCAGAAATAGCACTCCAGTCCAGTCACCAGGATGGAGAGAGCCCAGAGCAGAGCACACACAATGGAAGACAGGTTTTTTGGACGGTGACATCGGTACCAGATGGGGTAAAGGATGGACAGACATCTCTGAACGCTGATGGCTGTCAGGAGATACAGGCCAGTGTTGTATATAAACAGTGCCACCCACTGGATTGCCTCTATGACGACAAACCCGCCAAGAAAGTCCATATGTAAATATAAGATGATAATAATCAAGAAGGCAACCATGCACAGGAGGAAACCAAAGTCAGCAATGGCCAAGTTGAGGATGTAGATGGTGAAGGGGTCCTTCTTAATGCGGAAGCCGAGGAACCAAAGAACCATCCCGTTCCCCACCAGCCCAACCAGGCAAATGAACAGAGAAATAGAGCTGATCACAACTATTGGAATGAAACATCGATTCCGATCTGCATCTAGGTCTGTGTCATTAAAGCTACTGGAATCATTAAATAATATGCAATAACGCAGGCTTATCTTTCCAGGAAGCGGGAATGTCGTGATAAGCTCAGTCATATTGAAACCTCTGCTGCGGAATGACAATTTCCAGCTCCCTCTTTATCTCTCTCTCGTAAACACACCTGCTAATAGAGATAAGAGGGACGTGTATTAGTGACTCCGGATCATGGTGGGAACTCGGATTTGCTAGTAATTAGTGCCCCTCCCTGTGCTTCTGAGCTGAAATATCCAGAGCATTAGAAATACACACAGAGATAAATACAAAGGGGAGACATTAGAGGATTTTTGGTGTAGAGGGTGACAAGGCTGATCTTTCTTCTTTGGAAACCTCAGGGCAAAAGATAAAATGAATGTCAGAGACTGCAGTCCCAAGTAGATCAGGAGTGAGGTGGCAGAGCTGCGTGTGTATATTGTGGGGAGATCAGGATTGGAATAGAAGCAGGGCTGCAGTTCAGGATTGAGAGACATTGGGAGAGGAAGGGGCAGGGAGCCCAAGGTGGCAATAGTAGGAGCGGTTTTTGAGTCGGGATTAAAGCACATTGGCAGGNGAGGGGGGGGGGGGGGGGGGGGGGGGGGGGGGGGGGGGGGGGGGGATAGGATTGAGGGGCATGGGCAGAGCTGTGGAATGGAAGAAAATATAGAAAACATCAGAGGGCTGAAAAGAAGATAATTTTCACCCACAAAATGCTCACCTTCCCTCTGATGCTGAGGTTTGAATGACAGTTTTGCAGAAGCTGTGGTAAAGCAAATCTGTTAGAGAAATTCCTTACCTCTTGCTTCTTAACAGTTACTCCGTGCTGAATCAATTACTTGAACGTTTTGCAACAGTGTAATTGTTATTAAGAGACTCAGAAGTACCCTGTAATTTCCTGTTCCATGTCCAACAACTCAATCCAGCCCTAAATCCTGGCCACCAAATGCCATGTTCACAATATGTAGAGCCAGACACAGCAATCTTTCCTCCACGATTTCTTCTCTTTGTTACTGAAAGGTCTCATAAAGTTGGTAGCAGGGCTCTGCTACTTTAATTGCTTCCTATCTCCTTTTTATGGGCAAAGAACACTGACTGAGCAGGTTTCCTAAAGAAACGGAGAGCCACTTGAAAAATCAAGGCCACAAAATATTCCAAGGAAATTTCATAACTGGTCTGAGAGCTTCTGACCTTGCAAGCTAACAGCCAGTGTCTCACATCCCATTGCTGAGTCAATCAATTGAGAACCTAGCAAAGAACCACCTCCAACTCCACCCATCCACTGTCGACATCAGGAACCCTGCTGGTTGGGGACATTACACAGAGACAGCATTGGTCACAGTCATGAGAGACATCCTCTTCTCATGCACATGGGACATTCAGCCATCAGTAGTTTTTGATATCCTCAATCATGGAACACTGATCTCCCATGTTGGAAGGGATATTGGGAATAGAACTGGGCAAAATGTTTCTGCCAAAACTTTTCTTTTCAGTATTTTGTGTTGGTTTCACCAAATCATTTCAACCATCTTTTTGATTCATTCAAAATTTCAGAAACACTTATTTTTAGTTTGACATTATTTTTTCCTCAATTTTTCGGAATTGCCAGTGAACTGAATAAGCCATTATTCACACATTTCTAAGTGGAAATGCTCTCAATGTCAAATGCAATGTAATATCACACATCATGTTGTTTACAAGTTTCAGAACTATACATGTAATGATTCCACTTAGAGACATCTGCAGAGATAGAACCCAGGACCATCAGCAAAAGCACTTGAGTTAGAGGAATAATTCATGCAGCTGGAAGTAGCAAGCTACTTTCCTCTATGTTGCCCTGTCACTAGAGGGAGATATGCCTACCCAATGTGTAGAACAGGTAATTTACCTGAATACTGACAGATAGGTTGAAGATATTCTGCAGGATTACTTGCCTCGCATCCCACAGACCTTCTGGGCTGCAGTAGTAGAGTTCTTCTCCTGTGTATCTCATAAGGTTGACAGCAAAAGACTTCCTCTCCTGCATTTGCCTACAGGGAAAACCCTCAGTCCACACAACTTGGCTCTGACCTACCATGCAGCCTAGTGCCTCAGGAGCTAATCTTTACTGTCTTTATTACATAAAGGGGCTTGATTGCTCCTTCTGTTGAGAAAGAGGGAAGATGCTTTGCAAATCTATTGGCTTTAAGGAGGTCAGTGATTGTTCCTGGGTCCAAGACTGGACATCACATTCAAGTGTCCATTGATTGTAGATATGCAGATGAGAATATATCAGGACACTATAAATAGTTCCTCACCCGCAGGACCCATCCATACTAAGAAAATCACTCCCTTCCTATCCCAATCCTCAAAACTCCCTCTCCAGCTGATTTAGGGATAGATTGTGACACGGGCTACATACCATGCAGGGAAATGAGGACTCCCCAATTTATGCCCCTTCTGGGAAGACTGGACATTGGCTCCAGATGCACAGGAGTGAGTAGGTGCTGTACATCCACTACTGTCTGCCGGAGGAGGTGAGACAGCTGTGCCAATGTGAGAGGCAGGCTGTGTGCCAGAATTTTCTGGCTGATATAGGCAAATTGCTACCTCTACAGAAGAAGGGGTAAGCAAGGGAGGGATTGTGTCTCAGGAGTATCTCTAAGGCACATGACTGCCTGGGTCAATTTACAGGGGTGATGTAGCTTACACACCAATCCTCACTAAAGGCTGGGCTTAAATACACAATCTAGCTCTTATGGAAGATGTCTAAGGAAAGTCCTAGCAGGTACAGGGCCTTCTCCCTGTCCCCCACCTCTATCTTCAGATTTCACAGTGCAGTCAATACAAGCCGATCAAAGATCAGTTAGAGCTATACAAGAAGATGCTTAAAAAGATGGATGCCCACACATATGGTAATACAGTATGTCCTCTGTGACGGTGCCCCCCATAAGGCTTTGTGGAATATGCTTATGATTGTATATGTGACATAACTGGAATATGTTTTAGGCTACATATGCCATGTAACATATCTATGTAAAGGTTATGATCTACTGAATGTATTCATCCTATTTGTATGTGTGACGTTGTGCAGTCATATGGTTTTGTAAAAACATGATAATAAGTGAATATAATGTAACTGGAATAGTTTTATAAAAACATGATAAGTGAGTATAATGTAACTGGAATATGCTTCATGCAAAAGGTATCTTGTAAGGTATCATTACAACGCTTATAATCTACTGAGTGTGATCATCCTATTTGTATATATGTACCACTCTTGTATCTGAAACTAGAAATATAAAATATAACTCTGAGGGCCTATTGTAATTATGCAAAGTGTGGGCCATTAATGGTGGTTTGGAATCTTGATGACTCCCATTAACCAGGACCATTGTCTGCAGATGGCTGTATTTACCTGTGAGTCTTCCTGTATATGTGTGTGCTGGCAAGTGGGTAATGAAGTCTTACAGTGACATGTGATCATGTCACCTGAACTGGAATCCATCTTTAACCTGGTGCTTTTCCAGTGAGGGGGGGTGGAAACCCAGAGGGACAAAGGATTCCCGCCTTATGCAGAAGATATATAAAGGGGTGGAAGAGAACAGAGGGGGAGAGGAGCCATCATGAAGAATCCCCTAGCTACCACCTAAGCTGGAACAAGAGCTGTACCAGGGGAAAGAATTGTGCCCAGGCCTGGAAGGTGTCCAGTCTGAGAAAAAACTTACTGAAGCATCTCTGAGGGTGAGATTATCTGTATTCAGTTTGATTAGACATAGATTTGCGCATTTTATTTTATTTTGCTGGGTAACTTACTTTGTTCTGTCTGTTACTACTTGGAATCACTTAAATCCTACTTTCTGTATTTAATAAAATCACTTTCTACTTATTAATTAACTCAGAGTATGTATTAATACCTGGGGGAGCAAACAACTGTGCATATCTCTCTATCAGTGTTATAGAGGGCGAACAATTTATGAGTTTACCCTGTATAAGCTTTATACAGGGTAAAACGGATTTATTTGGGTTTAGACCCCATTGGAAGTTGGGCATCTGAGTGCTAAAGACAAGCACACTTCTGTGAGCTGTTTTCAGGTAAACCTGCAGCTTTGGGGCAGGTAATTCAGACCCTGGGTCTGTGTTGGAGCAGACGGGTGTGTCTGGCTTCAGCAAGACAGGGTGCTGAAGCCACTGAGCTGGCAGGGAAAACAGGAATAGAAGTAGTCTTTGCACATCAGTTGGCAGCTCCCAAGGGGGTTTCTGTGATCCAACCCGTCACAGTATGCATGTATCATTTTTGTATTCAATATTGGCTGTGTACTGGCTTGATTTTAACTAGCCTAGTAGAGCATTTGGTCAGCTCCTTGAGAAAAGTGCTAATTAAGTGCCCAATCAAAAACCACTTAAGCCAACAATGAACTTGAAGATGCCAATCCACATCTAAACCTTCCCAGGAAAGTGGCTTGGCTGGTAAAAACTGAGTCATGCATGGATATGTGACTTGCCCATGTGACTCCAAAACTCATCTTGGAGCTGGACTTTGCATAGGAGAGAGGAGTGGGTCTCCACCCACAAGAGAAAGTCTACGTAAACCCCTGGGAGACCCCTCCATTTTGTCTTCAGCTGGCTAAAGAGATAGCCTCTCCACCCCAAAGGATACCTGAAAGAAACTGGAACAAAGGACAGTAACTACAGGGGGTGTGAGTGATTGCTGGACCCAGACTAGCAGGAGACTAGTCTGTAAAAGGAATCTTATTGGAACTGGTGAGGTTATATCTGTATTCAGTTTTCTTAGACATAGACTTACGTGTTCTATTTTATTTTACTTGTTATTTCACTTTGTTCTTTCTGTTACTACTTGGAACCACTTAAATCCTACTTTCTGTATTTAATACAATCACTTTTTACTTATTGATTAACCCAGAATATGTATTAATACCTGGGGGGAGGGGTGGGGAGGGGGGGAAACCGCTGTGCATATCTCTCTATCAGTGTTATGGAGGGCGAACAATTTATGAATTTACCCTGTATACGCTTTATACAGGGTAAAACTGATTTATTTGGGGTTTGGACCGCATTGGGAGTTGGACATCTGAGTGTTAAAGATAAGAACACTTCTGTAAGCTGCTTTCAGTCAAGCCTACAGCTGTTAGGGGACGTGGTTCAGACCCTGGGTCTGGGTTTGCAGCAGGCTAGCGGGTCTGGCTCAAACCAGGCAGGGAACTGAAGTCCTAAGCTGCCAGGGCAGGAAAGCAGGGGCAGAAGTAGTCTTGGCACATCAGTTGGCAGCCCCAAGAGGGTTTCTGTGATCCAATCCGTCACATCCTACACCATGTGCCTGGAGATCACTGAGACATGCCGCAAGTCCCAATCACAAATTAAGTTTCATAATGTTATACAAGTAGCATCTAGAGGTCCCAGCCAAGATCAGGTCTTCACTGTACTAGGTGCTGTACAAACACATAGCAACTGATGGCTTCTGCCCCAAAGAGTTTACGTAGGAGCCCCAGTCATGGACCAGCACCCCAATGTGCTAGGTACTGTACAAACAAAGAACAAAAAGTCTCTTTCCTGAAGAGTTTACAATCTAAATAGATAAAGAGTGTGAGGGGAAACAGAGGCAGAGAGAGGGGCAGGGCCTTGTCCAAGGCCACAGAGTAGGTAAGTTGCAGAGCCAGGGTTGGAAGTGAAGTCTCCTGATTCCCACTCCAGTCAATACTAGACAGTGAAAACCTGTTTGAGCTGAAAAACATGCTTATCTTCTGCTAAATTGCTGTAGCTTTCAATGAGCACATTTCCTGCATGAGTGACTGCAAAGACCCTCCCCTCCCTTTCTCTGGGTGGATTTCCTAGGCTGAGCACCGTGGGGTTTCAGACAACCTTGTCCACAGCATCCCCCTTCTCTGTTGGCTCTACCTCATCTACAAAGACCCTCTGGAGCACAACCTTGATGGACTCCCTGCATCACCACCTCCTGTGGCTGCTGACTAGGAAGTAGATGACGGGGTTGATGCTGATGTTTAGGCAGGCCATCAAATTAGCCAAATGAAAATCAGAACCCATTTGTTTGGCATGGCATCATGAGCAATGGCGTGATCCTCATGGGAAGGTAGAAGATGAGGAAGAAGAGGACAGTGAGCAGGATAACTAGAGAAAGCTTTGCAGGGTGATGTCAATTGGGAGCTACACTAGACCTTGGTGAATAGGGTCAGACCAGACAGAAACATGAGTGGGGTGCGAACCCAGAGATTCAAGACGCAGCTGAGCATTGTCATTGGATGACACATTGTTTCAGAGTGGCAGAAGCACAGCTCCAGTCTGAGAAGCAGGAGAGTACCCACAGCGGGGCACAGACAATGGCAGACAGGTGCTTTGGGTGGTGGCATTGGCACCAGAGGACAGACAGACACCTCTCAGTGCAGGTGGACATCAGGAGATACCAGCTGGTGTTGTACATAGAATCATAGAATAGAATCATAGAACTGGAAGGGACCTTGAGAGGTCATCTAGTCCAGTCCCCTGCACTCAAGGCAGGACTAAGTATTATTTAGACCATCCCTGACAGGTGTTTGTCCAACCTGCTCTTAAAAATCCCCAATGATGGAGATTTCACAACCTCCCTATGCAATTTATTCTAGTGCTTAACCACTCTTTTCCTAATGTTCCTTAACCATCAGCTTTTCCTAATGTCCAACCTAAACCACTCTTGCTGCAATTTAAGCCCATTGATTTTTGTCCTATCCTCAGAGGTTAAGAAGAACAATTTTTCTCTCTTCTCCTTGTAACAATCTTTTATGTACTTGAAAACTGTTATCATGTCCCCTCTCAGTCTTCTCTTCTCCAGACTAAACAAACCCAATTTTTTCAATCTTCCCTCATAGATCATGTTTTCTAGACCTTTAATTATTTTTGTTGCTCTTCTCTGGACTTTCTCCAATTTGTCCACATCTTTCCTGAAATGTGGCGCCCAGAACTGGACACAATACTCCAGTTGAGGCCTAATCAGCGCGGAGTAGAGAGGAAGAATTACTTCTCGTGCCTTGCTTACAATACTCCTGCTAATACATCCCAGAATTATGTTTGCTTTTTTTGCAACAGCGTTACACTGTTGACTCATATTTAGTTGTGATCCACTATGACCCCAGATCCCTTTCCACAGTACTCCTTCCTAGGCAGTCATTTCCCATTTTGTATGTGTGCAACTGATTGTTCCTTCCTAAGTGGAGTACTTTGCATTTGTCCTTATTGAATTTCATCCTATTTACTTCAGACCTTTTCTCCAGTTTGTCCAGCTCATTTTGAATTTTAAACCTATCCTCCAAAGCACTGGCAACCCCTCCCAGCTTGGAATCATCCACAAACTTTGTAAGTGTACTCTCTATGCTATATTCTAAATCATTGACGAAGATATTGAACAGAACCGGACTCAGAACCGATCCCTGTGAGACCCCACTCATTATGCCCTTCCAGCATGACTGTGAACCACTGATGATTACTCTCTGGGAACGATTTTCCAACCAGTTATGCCCCCACCTTATAGTAGCTCCATCTAAGTTGTATTTCCCTAGTTTGTTTATGATAAGATCATGCGAGACAGNTTATTGTCTTTCCCCCCCTCACTGAGTTACGGGCCTACGCTGTCCTTGGTCTTCCTCTTGTTTCTAATGTATTTGTAGAATGTTTTCTTGTTACCCTTTATGTCCCTAGCTAGTTTGATCTCGTTTTGTGCCTTGGCCTTTCTAATTTTGTCCCTACATACTTGTGTTATTTGTTTATATTCATCCTTTGTAATTTTTTTACATATAGAGTCCCAAAAAATTAAACATCATGTCAACAACAATCACGGCAATGAACATGACATGAAAATCCAGGAGAAGTGGTTCTCAACCTTTTTTTCATTTGTGGACTCTGAAAAAATTTCAACTGAGAGTTCGGACCCCATTGGAAATCTTAGACATAGTCTGGGTCCACAGAACACAGGTTGAAAACCACTGTTCTATGGTAATGATAACTTTTCATGGGTCCCTTAGACATAGTCTGCAGACCCCCAGGGATTCAGACCACAAGCTGAAAACCACTGATCTAGGGGAAAGGAGAACATAACAACAAATAAGACATGGGCAGACCAGGAAATGAGGTAGGTGGAGTCAATGACAGCCGGGCTGAGGGTGAAGATAGTGAAGGGGTTTCTCTTAAAGCAGAAGCCAAAGAACCAGAGGATGATCCTGTTCCCCACCAGCCTGAACAGGCAGATGAAAATAGAAATGAAGCGCAGGATTCTTGGAACCCCTCTGTCTGTATCATTACAGCCACTGGAATCATTTAACACACCCCAGCAATGCAGGCTTATCTCAGTAGGAAGCAGGGACATTGGGCTCAGCTAGGTCATAATGAAACTCTCTCTCTCGGATGACAGTGTTTTTCTCTCTGACACTCACACACCTGCTGGTACAGGTGAGACAGAGGCGAATTAGTCACTCTTGCATACTGGGCATTGGATTTCAGCCTCACACTCTGGGATATTGAGTTCCCAATGAGCCTGAATGAGAAATATACACGCAGGGCATGTTGACAATATGGGTGATACAGCGGCACAGCTGAAGCACTGCAGCTATGCCACTGTAGCCTCATGGTGTAGATGCTTCCTACATCGGTGGAGGGATTTTTCCATCAATCTATGTAATCCACCTCTCCGAGAGGCAATAGCAAGGTCAGCGGAAGAATTCTGTCAAGCTAGCCGCATCTACACTGGAAGTTAGGTCAATTTAACTTTGGTGCTCGGGGTGTGAATTTTTCTCCCCCCCGAGCCAACGTAACTAAGTCGATCTAAATTTTCAGCTCAAGAAAGTTACTCTTAATTAAATTTTAAAGTGGATTGGTTGATATGCATTAAACCCCTATGTGGAGGCTGTTATTCATAATAAAAGTGGCCTTATTTGATTTAGTTTAATTCACTTCCAAAGTGATATAAGTTAAATTGAATCAAGTACACTTTAATTCTGACTAAGAGCATCTACGTAGGGGTATAATGTGGTTTAACTCATCCACTTTAAATTCACATTTTAGGTAATTCAGATTAACTAGCCTGAGTTTCCTTCTGTAGACAAGCCTCCAGAGGAACTTTATAGATGACAAGAGTTAGGGGGTTGCCAGTGCAGGGAGTGAACAGACTTATTTATTTCTATAAGGGACCTCAGGGCACAAAAGAGAATGAGCTTTGAAGATGTCTACGCTGCAGTTAAACACTCGTGGCTGGCCCGTGTCAACTGACTGGGCTCATGGGGCTCAGGCGGTGGGGCTATAAAATTGCAGTGTAGACATTTGGGTTTGGGCTGGAGCCCAAACTCTGTGACCTGATATATGAGTAAAGCAATCTATTCCTATTTTAGTGTTCTAGGTAAATAACTTCCTGCTCCCTGGCGTATCTGATTCACAGCCATACAATTCCTACTGTAATGGGGGTACAAAAGGAGGGCACCAGATCTTCAAAGCTCCTAATTTGCACTGATTTCAATGGAAGTTAGGAGCCTAAATACCTTTGAGGCTCTGGGGCCTTGTGTTTAATCAAAATGCCTCTAGCACTGCTCCCCTCTGAGAGGTAGTCTTACGCCCTTGGTTTCACAGACCTGAGCTCTGCAGTGCCCACCAGAATTATAAAAGTGAAACACACACACCCAAAACATGAGGAGGGTTTTTTGGTTTTTAAATATATTGTGGTTTTTGGTCCATCTCTGGATTTTTGAACTCAAACAGTTCATCCCCAGTGTGTGTGTGCAACAATTACAGTGTTAGTAACTCTCCCAAATCTACAGAGGTGATAATGGCCTTTCCTCCGAGGGCTCTCTTTAGGTGACGGATGGTATGGAGCTTCCAGCTTTCTCCCTGTTAGAATATAGATATTCAGGCCTGCCTGTAAAGGCCTATACTTTAAGAACGTAGGTGTATTTTTATCACTTAGCTAGTTACAGGCGTATAAAAACAAAGAATCAAACTCACAGTCCACCTGTGTATGGGCCATCTCTCACTAGGATAGTCTGAGGCCTTGTTCTTAGGCTAAGGCCTTTGGCTAAGCAGCAGGGGCAGCCATAAGCTGGGAAGCGTACAGTCACATCCTCACATCCCAAACCAGTCACACTGAAATAGGGTGATATTGACTTGTTAGGAAGACGATTCTGTCCTGATAGTGCCCATCACCATCAGATAAATAAACAGATCTTAAGATGCTTAAAGAAAACTTAAGTTTGATAGTATTCTGTCTGGCAAGAAATCACTTATCAATGGTTGTGAAACTCTCATTTCTGTATGTGTTATCTTTAAGGCCCCCACTTTTCTATTGTTAATCTGTCTGGTTCTCTAATTGTTTCCGTCTGCTTTATAATTAATTTTGCTAGGTGTAAGTTAATTAGGGTAGTTGGATATAACTGGTTAGAGAATTGTTGCAATATGTTAGGTTAGTTAAATTTCAGTAAAATGATTGGTTAAGGTATAGCTGAGAATATTACTATATAAACTGGGGTCAAACAGAAAGTGGAAGGGAAATTGGAATCATGTTTTCTAAGGTGGGGACGGGAACAGGGAATAGGGAAGGAGGAACAGGGACACAGGCAAGGCTTTGTGGCGTCAGAGCCGGGAAGGGGAACACGGGGTAAATGCTCTGCGGCGTTAGAGCTGGGAAGGGGAACACAGGGTAAACGCTCTACGGCGTCAGAGCTGGGAACGGAACCCTGGGGAACAGACTCTATCGGCGTATAGAGATAAGCCTGACTGGTGTGAAGAGCTTCAAAATATGCTTGCTTGGAAACTAACCCCAATAAACATTGCATTGTCTGCGCTTTGGACTTCTGGTCTTTTGCTGCTTGCTGTCTGCATTCAAGAACCAGGGAAGTGGGAGGGTTGAGAGAAAGCCCTCTAACACTCCCCAAGCCCTAATTCATTAATTCTGCCCCCTCATCCCCACATGCCTCAGTCTCTCTCCCTGCCCCTGATCCACTGTGCTCTCTTTGAGTGCTACCATTACATGGTGACAATGAATCCCAGTGCTAGATGTTGATCTGGTCCCAGCTCCTCTCCATTCCTTTTCTTCTATGTCCTTAAGAAGGAGGGAGTGGAGAGTAAGGGAGCATCTACTAATGAGCTCATTACATGACAACAGGCTCATTACATGATTTTTTATTGATCCTTAATAATAGAGGCATTGATAGAGACTCCATATGAGTTGAGTTTTTCTCTTAAAATCAGGAATTCTTGTTTGTATGAAAAGTACAGAATGTCCCCACAATTACAGCACTTACTCTTTTTGGGCAAAACATGAATTTTCTGAGAATTTACAAGTAAATCTGTTAATTAGTCTAGGAAGTAAAATTAATTAGAAATAGATCCTTTAAGAAATTTAGTATCATGTGTCTAGTCTTTATTTTGATGTTTGTTTGTTTTTTGCTGCTAATGATTTCAGTAACAGAATGACACAGACTCTTCAAAATTCCCATATAGATAAAATTCACTGAAATCTTCTGCACAAGCTACATCTAAGAGTATTTTTTGGTATTATTCTTCATAACTGAAAGTTTCTCCTTCAGCAGAGGCTCAACGATATGATGTTCTACTACAGGGAATTTCAAAATGGCTGCCATCTCACATTATTATCAATGAAATGGAAGCCACAGCTGCCATCAACTGGTAGCCATTTTGAGAAGAGTACCTTTTTTATATCATTATTCTCAAAGTGACTGAAGCCACTGCTGTCCCCTTGGTAATCAGGTTGGTAATCAGGACTGGAGGCAGTGACTGAAAAGATAGAGGTGGTTTTGGGAGCAGGTACTGCAAGAAAGTGAGCAAGGACTAGTGGCAATGGCAGGGTTAGCAATGGNTTTTTTCATTTGTGGACTCTGAAAAAATTTCAACTGAGAGTTCGGACCCCATTGGAAATCTTAGACATAGTCTGGGCCCACAGAACACAGGTTGAAAACCACTGTTCTATGGTAATGATAACTTTTCATGGGTCCCTTAGACATAGTCTGCGGACCCCCAGGGATTCACAGACCACAAGCTGAAAACCACTGATCTAGGGGAAAGGAGAACATAACAACAAATAAGACATGGGCAGACGAGGAAATGAGGTAGGTGGAGTCAATGACAGCCGGGCTGAGGGTGCAGATAGTGAAGGGTTTTTTCTTAAAGCAGAAGCCGAAGAACCAGAGGATGATCCTGTTCCCCACCAGCCTGAACAGGCAGATGAAAATAGAAATGAAGCGCAGGATTCTTGGAACCCCTCTGTCTGTATCATTACAGCCACTGGAATCATTTAACACACCCCAGCAATGCAGGCTTATCTCAGTAGGAAGCAGGGACATTGGGCTCAGCTAGGTCATAATGAAACTCTCTCTCTCGGATGACAGTGTTTTTCTCTCTGACACGCACACACCTGCTGGTACAGGTGAGACAGAGGCGAATTAGTCACTCTTGCATACTGGGCATTGGATTTCAGCCTCACATTCTGGGATATTGAGTTCCCAATGAGCCTGAATGAGAAATATACACGCAGGGCATGTTGACAATATGGGTGATACAGCGGCACAGCTGAAGCACTGCAGCTATGCCACTGTAGCCTCATGATGTAGATGCTTCCTACATCGATGGAGGGATTTTTCCATCAATCTATGTAATCCACCTCTCCGAGAGGCAATAGCAAGGTCAGCGGAAGAATTCTGTCAAGCTAGCCGCATCTACACTGGAAGTTAGGTCAATTTAACTTTGGTGCTCGGGGGTGTGAATTTTTCTCCCCCCCGAGCCAACGTAACTAAGTCGATCTAAATTTTAAGTGTAGACCAGTGCTCAAGAAAGTTACTCTTAATTAAATTTTAAAGTGGATTGGTTGATCTGCATTAAACCCCTATGTGGAGGCTGTTATTCATAATAAAAGTGGCCTTATTTGATTTAGTTTAATTCACTTCCAAAGTGATATAAGTTAAATTGAATGAAGTACACTTTAATTCTGAATTAATTAATAGGGGTATAATTTGGTTTAACTCATCCACTTTAAATTCACATTTTAGGTAATTCTGATTAACTATCCTGAGTTTCCTTCTGTAGACAAGCCTCTAGAGGAACTTTATAGATGACAAGAGTTAGGGGGTTGCCAGTGCAGGGAGTGAACAGACTGATTTATTTCTATAAGGGACCTCAGGGCACAAAAGAGAATGAGCTTTGAAGATGTCTACGCTGCAGTTAAACACCCGTGGCTGGCCCGTGTCAACTGACTTGGGCTCATGGGGCTCAGGTGGTGGGGCTATAAAATTGCAGTGTAGACATTTGGGTTTGGGCTGGAGCCCAAACTCTGTGACCTGATATATGAGTAAAGCAATCTATTCCTATTTTAGTGTTCTAGGTAAATAACTTCCTGCTCCCTGGCGTATCTGATTTACAGCCATACAATTCCTACTGTAATGGGGGTACAAAAGGAGGGCACCAGATTAGACCCTCAGAGCTCCTTGGCCCAGATCTTCAAAGCTCCTAATTTGAACTGATTTCAATGGAAGTTAGGAGCCTAAATACCTTTGAGGCTCTGGGCCCTTGTGTTTAATCAAAATGCCTCTAGGACTGCTCCCCTCTGAGAGGTAGTCTTACGCCCTTGGTTTCACAGACCTGAGCTCTGCAGTGCCCTGGTGTTAAGCAATATTGACAAAACCAAAAGTTCAAAAATCATGAGTCAGACCCCACCAGAATCATAAAATTGACACACACACACCCAAAACATGAGGAGGGTTTTTTTGTTTTTAAATATTATATTGTGGTTTTTGGTCCATCTCTGGATTTTTGAACTCAAACAGTTCATCCCCAGTGTGTGTGTGCAACAATTACAGTGTTAGTAACTCTCCCAAATCTACAGAGGTGATAATGGCCTTTCCTCCGAGGGCTCTCTCTAGGTGACGGATGGTATGGAGCTTCCAGCTTTCTCCCTATTAGAATATAGATATTCAGGCCTGCCTGTAAAGGCCTATACTTTAAGAACGTAGGTGTATTTTTATCACTTAGCTAGTTACAGGCGTATAAAAACAAAGAATCAAAATCACAGTAGACCTGTGTATGGGCCTTCTCTCACTAGGATAGTCTGAGGCCTTGTTCTTAGGCTAAGGCCTTTGGTTAAGCAGCAGGGGCAGCCATATGCTGGGAAGCATACAGTCACATCCTCACATCCCAAACCAGTCACACTGAAATAGGGTGATATTGACCTGTTAGGAAGACGATTCTGTCCTGATAGTGCCCATCACCACCAGATAAATAAACAGATCTTAAGATGCTTAAAGAAAACTTAAGTGTGATAGTATCCTGTCTGGCAAGAAATCACTTATCAATGGTTGTGAAACTCTCATTTCTGTATGTTTTATCTTTATGGCCCGCACTTTTCTATTGTTAATCTGTCTGGTTCTCTAATTGTTTCCGTCTGCTTTATAATTAATTTTGCTAGGTATAAGTTAATTAGGGTAGTGGGATATAACTGGTTAGAGAATTGTTGCAATATGTTAGGATTGGTTAGTTAAATTTCAGTAAAATGATTGGTTAAGGTATAGCTGAGAATATTACTATATAAACTGGGGTCAAACAGGAAGTGGAAGGGAAATTGGAATCATGTTTGCTAAGGGGGGGGGGACGGGAACAGGGAATAGGGAATGAGGAACAGGGACACAGGCAAGGCTTTGTGGCATCAGAGCTGAGAAGGGGAACACGGGGTAAATGCTCTGCGGCGTTAGAGCCGGGAAGGGGAACACAGGGTAAACGCTCTGCGGCATCAGAGCTGGGAAGGGGGACGCAGGGTAAACTCTCTGCAGTGTCAGAGCTGGGAATGGAACCCTGGGGAACAGACTCTATCGGCGTATAGAGATAAGCCTGACTGGTGTGAAGGGCTTCAAAATATGCTTGCTTGGAAACTAACCCCAATAAACATTGCATTGTCTGCGCTTTGGACTTCTGGTCTTTTGCTGCTTGCTGTCTGCATGACAAGAACCAGGGAAGTTGGAGGGTTGAGGGAAAGTCCTCTAACACTCCCCAAGCATAGACGGCGAGTTATATGGGCCCATGGAGCACATGCTCCACCAATATTCCTAAAGGTGGGCTCNACAAAATCTCCAGCTTTTTTTTCTATATGAGCAGAGTTGGGTCCTATTTTAGACAGTGCTTTGAAAAGATATATTTCTGTGTGATCATCTTGCAGAAAGAGCCACCTAATGAGATCTGGGGGGACATTTTAGAGGTTTTGTAAAAAGGTCAGGTTTTACGTCTAGACCCAAAAGGTTTTGTAAATCGTTTAACGTTTGAAATTCAGTGAATTGTTTTCGTAGAAAAAAATTGAAATGTTTCCTTTTGATATTTTCTGAATGAAATGTTGAAATGTTTTAGTCAAAATGACTGGGTTTTATAATTTCCTTTCATTTTATTTAAGAAAAAAACAAAAAAATGTTTAAATGACCTCAGAATTGAGATGAAATGTTATGTGTCAGATTGAACAAAACTGTTTGACCCAGTTTGTTTCCAGTTTGAGAAAAAAATGGGAGATGGCAATGGTGATTTATATTTCTTAGGAGTCTCAGTGACCCACATGGCAATATCCTGGTAATAAAAATTGTAATTTCAGGTTCATGTTTCGCTACCGGGATTCTTGTCCTTCGTGGTCTCTTATTTTAGCCTCTCGTTGTCACCCTATTTCCATTGAGGATGAGACTCAGGCGCTCTAGAGCATCACATTCCTCCTTTGCTGTGATGACT
>QXTE01000823.1:1394-82459 GCA_003942145.1 Platysternon megacephalum
TTCCCGAGACCCCTCCTTCCTATGCCTAGGGGAAGGGTGGGGAGGAGCCCAGAGAATACTGAGGGCACCGTGACCCCCCCGGCCAGCAGGGGATCCTCCCGGCGAAGCTCAGCCACCGAGGAGGGGGGGCGGCTGGATTGGGAGAGAGAGCTAAAACTGAGAGAGCTGGCGGATCGTGAGAAACAGCGTCAGCATGAGGAGACACAGCATCAGTATGAGCGGGAGGAGAAGGAGAAACAGCGTCAGCATGAGCGGGAGGAGAAGGAGAACCAGCGTCAGCATGAGCTGGAGCTGGCCAGGCTGAGGAGCAGTGGGGCCCCAGATGCAGTGAGTGAGAGGGGGACCCAGGACTGCAAGGAGCTTTGATAAGCACGTCCTGGCCCAGCGTAAGGAGGGGGACGACATGGATAGCTTCCTGACTGCCTTTGAGAATGCCTGCGAGACGCACAGGGTTGACCCTGCAGACAGGCTCCAGTTTCTCACCCCCTTACTCGACCCCCCAGCCGTGGAGGTGTACAGCCGACTGAAAGGGACGGAGACAGGGGACTATGAACTGTTCAAACAGGCCCTGCTCCGCGAGTTTGGGCTGACCCCCGAGATGTACCAGAAAAGGTTCCGGAGTCAGCGCAAAACCCCTGAGGTCACCTACCTACAATTGGTCAACCGGATGCGGGGGTACGCCCGCAAGTGGACAGCTGGGGCCCAAACTAAAGAGGACCTGCTCGACCTATTCGTACTGGAGCACCTGTATGACCAGTGCCCCTCCGACCTGAGGCTGTGGTTGGTGGACAAAAAGCCAGAGAGTCCGCAGCATGCAGGGCAGCTGGCCGACGAGTTTGTGAACAGTCGGGTAGGGGATACCAGGGAGGCGTCCCAAAGGAACAGGCCCGCCGCGACACAGCGAGAGAGTCACCATGGGACCTCCCATAGGGAAAATATGGAGAACCCCCTCCAAGGGGGAACATCCGGCGTCAGGACCAACCGACCCGCTCGAGGGGACCAACGGGACATGAGCTGCTATTACTGTGGCCGGAGAGGCCACATACGGGCCCAGTGCCCCAAGCTCA
The DNA here is from genome assembly GCA_003942145.1 of Platysternon megacephalum. Taxonomy (NCBI): domain Eukaryota; kingdom Metazoa; phylum Chordata; order Testudines; family Platysternidae; genus Platysternon; species Platysternon megacephalum. Next base: position 2,462 of record QXTE01000823.1, read on the forward strand.
GGGACAGGCTGAGCAGACCAAATCCGCACAGGGTTAACTGGGTAGGGACCCAGCCAGATGAGGGGCAGACGGCCCAGGCAAGGAGGGCTGACAACCTCCCAACTGCTCAGGAGGGAGGAGGGCCCCAAGCCAGTTTCTCTGGGGGGATGGATGCTCCGGACACCAAGTTCTCCGTTTACAGGGTCGGCGCGGGGCTGTCCCTGCGGAGCGAGTGCCTTGTTCCCCTGGAGGTGGATGGGAGGAAAGTCTATGGATACTGGGACACGGGCGCTGAGGTGACACTGGCCCGGCCTGAGGTGGTAGCTCCAGATCAGGTGATGCCCAACACCTTCCTGACCCTGATGGGGGTGGGCGGGACCCCATTCAAGGTGCCCGTGGCGAGGGTACACCTGAAATGGGGGGCCAAGGAGGGCCCCAAGGACGTGGGAGTGCATCCCCATTTGCCCACTGAGGTGTTGATGGGGGGGGACCTAGAGGACTGGCCAAGTAACCCCCAGAACGCCTTAGTCGTGACCCGTAGCCAGAGCCGGCGAGGGGCACTACGCCCTGACCTCGGCAGGGATGTCACACCGGAGGCACAGAATCGTACCCTGGTGGGAAGGGAACACCCAATGACAAGGCTCAGGGGGGCTGTGGCTTCCGACCCAGCGGGCAAGAGGGAGCAGGTCCCCATCCCGTCCCCAGCCGCCGAGTTCCAGGCCGAGTTGCAGAAAGATCCCTCCTTGCGGAAGCCAAGGGACCTGGCCGACCTCAGTGCGGTGCAGACCATGGGGAGAGGTTGCCAGGAGAGGTTCCTGTGGGAGAAGGGGTTNAGGACAAGGGGAAAGCGGCTTTGAGACCTTTGCCCATCATAGAGGAGCCTTTACAGAAGGTGGCCATGGGCATAGTGGGACCTCTCAGTAAGACAACCCGGTCGGGGAAGAAGTACATTCTGGTGGTGGTAGATTTCGCCACCCGCTATCCCGAGGCAGTGCCCTTATCGTCCATCGAAGCGGACACTGTGGCAGATGCGCTGCTGATCATTTTCAGCCGAGTGGGGTTCCCCAAGGAAGTCTTAACAGACCAAGGGTCCAACTTCATGTCGGCCCTGCTCCGGTGCTTGTGGGAGAAATGCGGGGTCCAGCACAACTGGGCCTCAGCGTATCACCCCCAGTCCAACGGGCAGGTGGAGAGGTTCAACAGGACGCTAAAGATGATGCTAAAAACATTTATGAACCAGCACCCGCAGGACTGGGACAAGTACTTACCTCACCTGCTGTTCGCCTACAGGGAGGTACCCCAGGAGTCTACCGGGTTTTCGCCTTTCGAACTGTTATATGGAAGGCGGGTAAGGGGGCCCTGTCATAAACAGATAGTTAAGGGTTAATGCCTCTTTTACCTGTAAAGGGTTAAGAAGTTCACCTAGCCTAGCTGACACCTGACCAAAGGAACCAATGGGGGGACAAGATGTTTCAAAAGGAAGGAGGGAAGTTCCCTTTGTCTGGAGTCAGTTTCAGTTCTGGCCGGAGAGGAAAAGGAATCAGGAATCAAACAGGGTAGTGAGTATTTAGTGAAGGAATTAGCTTATGTTTCTTTTCTTTTTGTGACTTGTCTTGGGCATTATAGGTATAATCAAATTGGCTATTTTTTGATGTACTAAGGGTTTTGCCCAGGGGAACATCCTTTGTGTTTTAAATTTGTTGTCTGTGAGATCAGCTTGTATGCTATCTCCCAGAGATTTTTCTTTTACCTTTCTTTTCTTTAATTAAAAGCCTTCTTTTTAGAGACCTGATTGATTTTTCCTTGAATCATAGAATCATAGAATCTCAGGGTTGGAAGGGACCTCAGGAGGTCATCTAGTCCAACCCCCTGCTCAAAGCAGGACCAAACCCAACTAAATCAGCCCAGCCAGGGCTTTGTCAAGCCTGACCTTAAAAACCTCTAAGGAAGGAGATTCCACTACCTCCCTAGGTAACCCATTCCAGTTCTTCACCACCCTACTAGTGAAAAAGTTTTTCCTAATGTCCAACCTAAACCTCCCCCTCTGCAACTTGAGACCATTACTCCTTGTTCTGTCATCTTCTATCACTGAGAACAGTCTAGATCCATCCTCTTTGGAACCCCCTTTCAGGTAGTTGAAAGCAGCTATCAAATCGCCCCTCATTCTTCTCTTCTGCAGACTAAACAATCCCAGTTCCCTCAGCCTCTCCTCGTAAGTCATGTGCTCCAGCCCCCTAATCATTTTTGTTGCCCTCCGCTGGACTCTCTCCAATTTATCCACATCCTTCTTGTAGTGTGGGGCCCAAAACTGGACACAGTACTCCAAATGAGGCCTCACCAGTGCTGAGTAGAGGGGAATGATCACATCCCTCGATCTGCTGGAAATGCCCCTACTTATACAACCCAAAATGCCATTAGCCTTCTTGGCAACAAGGGCACACTGTTGACTCATATTCAGCTTTTCGTCCACCGTAACCCCTAGGTCCTTTTCTGCAGAACTGCTGCCCAGCCATTCGGTCCCTAGTCTATAGCAGTGCATGGGATTCTTTCGTCCTAAATGCAGGACTCTGCACTTGTCCTTGTTGAACCTCATCATATTTCTTTTGGCCCAATCCTCTAATTTGTCTAGGTCCCTCTGTATCCTATCCCTACCCTCCAGCGTATCAACCACTCCTCCCAGTTTAGTGTCATCTGCAAACTTGCTAAGGGTGCAGTCCACACCATCTTCCAGATCGTTAATGAAGATATTGAATAAAACCGGCCCCAGCACCGACCCTTGGGGCACTCCACTTGATACCGGCTGCCAACTAGACAAGGAACCATTGATCACTACCCGTTGAGCCCGACCATCTAGCCAGTTTTCTATCCACCTTACCGTCCATTCATCCAGCCCATACTTCTTTAACTTGCTGGCAAGAATACTGTGGGAGACTGTATCAAAAGCTTTGCTAAAGTCCAGAAATAGCACATCCACTGCTTTCCCCTCATCCACAGAGCCGGTTATCTTATCATAGAAGGCAATTAGGTTAGTCAGGCATGACTTGCCCTTGGTGAATCCATGCTGACTGTTCCTGATCACTTTCCCCTCCTTTAAGTGGTTCAGGATTGATTCCTTGAGGACCTGTTCCATGATTTTTCCAGGGACTGAGGTGAGACTAACTGGCCTGTAGTTCCCTGGATCTTCCTTCTTCCCTTTCTTAAAGATGGGCACTACATTAGCTTTTTTCCAGTCNCCTGACCTTCCGGGAAAGACTGGCAGAGCTCATGGGCCTGGCCAGGGAGAATCTGGCCAGAGCCCAGAGGAAGCAGAAGGTCTGGTATGACCGCACGGCGCGGGCCCGCGCCTTCGCCACCGGGGATCAGGTGATGGTCCTCATCCCCGTGAGGAAAAACAAACTCCAGGCCGCCTGGGAAGGTCCCTTCAAGGTTGTCAAGCAACTAAATGAGGTAAACTATGTGGTGGAGCTGTCGAACCGGGCACACCACCACCGGGTGTACCATGTGAATATGATGAAGCCATATTATGACAGGGGGAATGTGGTGTTGGCCGTGTGTGGACAGTGGGAGGAGCAGGGAGATGACCCTTTGGTAGATCTATTCCCTGGGGCAAGAGCTGGTTCCCCCCTGGAAACAATTCCCCTCTCTGATCAGCTGACCCCAGCCCAGCAGGCTGAGATCAGAGGGGTGCTGCATCTGTACCGACAGCTGTTTTCCAACCAGCTAATCTGACTGTCCACCGGGTGCAGACAGGATCGCACCCGCCCATAAAGTGCTCCCCCTTTCGAGTCACAGGGAAAACGGCTCAGGACCTGGAAAGAGAGGTTCAGGACATGCTGGCTTTGGGGGTGATCCAGCCATCTTCCAGCCCTTGGGCCTCGCCAGTGGTGCTGGTCCCCAAAAAGGACGGATCTATCCGGTTCTGTGTGGACTATCGGAAGCTCAATGCCATCACGGTATCTGATGCCTACCCCATGCCCAGGCCTGACGAGCTCCTAGACAAGCTGGGAGGCGCTCGGTACCTCACCACTATGGATCTTACAAAGGGTTACTGGCAAGTGCCGCTCGATGCAGAGGCCAGGCTGAAGTCGGCCTTTATCACCCCTCTGGGGCTCTTTGAGTTCCTGACCCTGCCTTTCGGCCTCAAGGGAGCGCCGGCCACCTTCCAGCGCCTGGTGGATCGGCTACTGAGGGGGATGGAGAGTTTTGCCGTGGCGTATATTGACGACATCTGTGTCTTTAGCCAGACCTGGGAGGGTCACGTGTCCCAGGTTAAACAAGTGCTGGACCGACTCCAGGAGGCTGGGCTGACCGTAAAAGCCGAGAAGTGCAAGGTGGGGATGGCTGAAGTATCCTACCTAGGTCATCGGGTGGGGAGCGGCTGCCTAAAGCCGGAACCAGACAAAGTGGAGGTAATCAGAGACTGGCCCGCTCCCCAAACCAAAAAGCAGGTCCAAGCCTTTATTGGGATGGCGGGGTACTATCGAAGGTTCGTGCCCCACTTTAGCTCCATAGCTGCCCCCATCACTGAGCTGTGCAAGAAGGGGAAGCCAGACAAGGTGGTCTGGACCGAGGAGTGCCAGGAGGCTCTCCGGGCGCTGAAGGAGGCTCTGGTCAGTGGCCCGGTTCTGGCAAACCCAGACTTTGACAAGCCCTTTATGGTGTTCACCGACGCCTCCGACACAGGACTGGGGGCGGTGTTAATGCAGGAGGATGAAAAGGGGGAGAGACACCCCATTGTGTACCTGAGCAAAAAGTTGCTACCCCGGGAGCAGAACTACGCGGCCATCGAGAAGGAGTGTCTGGCCATGGTGTGGGCCCTCAAGAAACTAGAGCCATATCTCTTTGGGCGACACTTCACCGTGTACACCGACCACTCTCCCCTGACCTGGCTGCACCAGATGAAAGGAGCCAACGCCAAGCTCCTGAGGTGGAGCCTGCTCCTGCAGGATTATGACATGGACGTGGTCCATGTGAAGGGAAGTGCCAACCTGACAGCGGATGCGTTGTCCCGGAGAGGGGGCCCTGAACTTCCCCAGGTCACTGGTCAGAGTGACCCCGCTCAGTTCAGTCTCCAAGGGGGGAGAGATGTGACGGAGCAGGGAGCAGGGCGGATTTGACCTGGGAATGTTGCAGGGGAGTTACATTGGGGATGGGAAGGAAGCTACCTGAGCTGTAACCTGAGCCAGGAGGGGGGTGGGGAGCAGTGACACCTTTGGCCAGGAGACTGAACAAAGGAGAGGAGGAGCAGGGGGAGGGGTAGAGCTGCTGGAAGAGTTTTGTGTTTTAGTTGGGAGTTTTTGGGCTGGGTGGTGAAACGCAGGGAACCCCAAGCTGGGGGCTAAGTTCCCTAAACCCCCCAGAAGGACTTGATTGAGGGGATCTGGTGGTACCTACATGTTCTGCTTGGGGCTGTGTTCCTGTCATCTAATAAACCTTCCGTTTTACTGGCTGGCTGAGAGTCACGGTGAATCCCAGGAAGAGGGGTGTAGGGCCCTGACTCCCCCACTCTCCGTGACAGAGGGTCCGTGCAGAGCCCGGCACGACGGGGGACCCCAAGCTAGGGCAGGGGCGTGTCTGTGCAGTGCCAGGCACAAAGAAGCCCTGGATCTAGGGCAGAGGGGGGCTTACACAGCACCTGGTGCAACAGGGGGCCCTGATGTCAGGTGGGACAAGCAGCGATCAGGTGCCCTGGCCCCCCGTCTGCCCCATGGGGCATGCAGCTGGGGGCACAGCCTGGGTAGACAGACCCAAGCCAGTTTGGGCACAAAAAGCTGGGGGCAGGATGAGTCTGAGTGTGGGGGACAGCCTGGGGAAGTTATGAAAAGTCTGGGTGGGGGCAACTCCCAGTTGAGTGGGGGGCAACTGCCCCCCTATCTGGTGACCCCCGGGCAGCGCATCAGTTCTCTAAGAAGAACCAGAAGAACCAGATCCCAGGTCTGGTGGGACCAGTGCCCATTGAGGAGAGGGGGTGCTCTGGAGAGACAGGGTCCATGGGGGGGCTGGAAAACAGAGGGTGAAAGGGGGTCAATGGTCATTTGGGGGGGCTGGCAGAACAGAGGTAGAAGCTGGGGCGGTGGAAGAGTTGGCCCATGGCCCTGTAACCAGGGAAGGCCGGGCCCCCCTCGCCGGTGTAAAATAGCCCCCAGCAGATAAACTACCATGGAGCTTGCACCCCGATAATTCACCCAGAGCTGCCACCCCCGGCCCTGAGACACAACGGGGGAGGGGGAGGGAAACATCATCCTCACCATCATATCCCTCTAGGGCGTCAGCCACTCCAGCAGGGGGCAGCAGTGACACACACACACAGAGAGAGAGAGAGGGCTCAGCCTGTCCAGCAGAGGGCAGCAGTGACACACACACACACACACACACACGCGACCCGCTGTGGACCAGGGGCTCTGTCCGTTGGGAAAAAGGCCCAAGACCACTGAAAACCAGGCGGTTCATTTACAAACCCTTCCTTTGCCCGTTGGCTCCCTGGAGAATCCAGTTTGAGCTAATAGACGAGAACCACTCCAGGGGGGCGTCTTCAAAGGGGCTGAGAACCGGAGCAACTACATTATCATCCCCTAGTGTGAGCACACGTCCTGATATTAGGGGTTTTGTCTTAGCCGGGCAACTCTACACCTGCTCCGAAAAATAAGTGTCCCAATTTCTCACACTTGCTATCTGATCACCCTACCATCCCCCCTCCTAGAGGAGTTACAGACAAGTTCCGTACGAGGAGAGATTAAAAAGACTGGGACAGCTCAGCTTGGAAAAGAGACGACTAAGGGGGGATATGCTAGAGGTCTACAAAATCATGACTGGTGGAGATCAGTGGTTTTCAACTGTTTTTCATTTGCAGACCCCTAAAAATTTCAAAGGGAGGTGTGGAGCCCTTTGGAAACCTTAGACGTAGTCTGCGGACCCCCAGGAGGCCGCGGATCACAGGTTGAAAACTACAGATGTAGAGAAAACAAACAGAGAGGTGTTATTTACCCCTTTGCATAACACAAGAACTAGGGGCTGCCCGACAAAATTAATAGGCAGTGGGTTTAAAACAAACAGAACAAAGTACTTCTTCACACAACACACTGTCAACCTGTGGAACTCACTGCTGGGGGATGTTGTGAAGGCCCCAAATATAACTGGGGTCAAAAAAGAAGGAGATACACTCATGGAGGATAGGTCTATCAATGGCTATTAGTTATGAGGGTTAGTGATGCCACCCCATGCTCTGGTGTCCCTAAGCCTCTGACTGCCAGAAGCTGGGACTGGGCCACTCGAAATTTCATAAAGTTTATCTGAACGCCATAGGGTAAGTACAAGATGTTGTTATATCCGTTACCCTCTCCCGCCCTTGAGCTGATTTTTCACAGTACTCACATGCCAGAGACAGATAGGGAGATAGAGGCATTCTTCAAGGACGGGCGCTTCCCCCCATATAGCTGTGCTGAGTATGTGCAGATGTCTGAGCCTGAGTCGTCCACACTGAGACTGGAGATCTGGTAACCCCACGAGCACTCCTCATCAGCCCAGCCATATGCCACTTCTGTCCTGTCCTCGTTGTGCTGGAATCAGCTCAGGTGATAGCCCCTGGGTGCTAAGCTGGTGAGCGTAACAGGGTCTCAGAGCCTGGGATAAACATCTTTAGTATTTTAACTAACGACAGGGAAGAATGCACCAGGCATTAGGATGCTCACCTAGGAGTTGGGAGAGCCCAGTTCAATTCCCTGTTCTACCACAGACATCCTGTGCTTCACTTTCCCTCCTTGAAAAATGGAGGGGAGTAGCCCTGCCCAATCTCATAGGGTGGCTGTGAGGATGACTGTATTAAAGGTTGGGTGGGTCCCACATACTAGAGTGATGGGAGACAGATAGGGAGGAGAGGGGTAGATTCCATATTTAATTATGGCCCACGGGCCGGCATATAAATTCAGGACATCATAGTATTTCATACCAGTTATTTGGGGGCCCAGTGGGATTCTCAAAACATCTAGGTCCCTAAAATTCATTTAGGGATGATTATTATTGGGTAATAAGTGGGGTGGGGACATATGGAAGAGCAGGGTGGGGACTGATGGGAGAGTGGGGTGGAGCAGAGCGGAGACTGACAGGAGAGTGGGGCGGGGACTGATGGGAGAGTGGGGCAGGGATTGATGAGAGAGCGGGATGGGGAAAGACGGGACAGCGGGACGGGGACAGACAGGAGAGTGGGATGGGGACAGATGGGAGAGCAGGGTTGGGACAGACAGGAGAGCGGGATAATACCTCGCTGGGTACGTCTACACTGCCAATGGCAGTAGGTCTTAGAGCCTGGATCTGGGTCTGCACTACAGGGATAAAAATAGCAGTGTAGACGGTCCCATTCGGGCTTGGAGACTCACCCCCTTTTGCCGGGTTTTGGAGCCCGAGTGGGAATGTCTAGCCCTTGTAGTGCGAGCCCCATGAGCCTGAGTCAGTTGACCTGGGCTCTAAGATGTGCCTCCATGGATAGACATACACATTGTCCTTCCCTTTAGGTCGACACTATCTCCACCCTGTGTTTCTCTTCCCTTCTCTTTATACTCTCCTTCTCTAACTTCCCGATGAGCGCTTAGGGTCCATTGGAAGCCAGAGCACTCGGAAGGAATGATTGACCGACACTAGGAAGGCGAAAGCCACAAGACCCCAGCAAGATGACGTCTCCCATCTGGGATCTTGGGGGTCATCCAAGCTTCTGATGCATCCTCCTACTTTGCATCTTCAGCTTCACGCTCTACATCCAGATGGGACTTGGGGGAGAATTTCCATTGGCTGGAAGGAGTTACAGGGATTGAGAAATGGGGAACCTCCGGCACAGATGGGGCCATGGGGGCGTGGGGTGGGGAAGGCCATGATTCACTGAATCTACCCTCCACCGAAAAACACAGTCCCACCCACCCTGGAAGGACCTCCCTTCTAGGAGGGATATGGTAAGAACATAACCCGTGGAACGTGATGCCCGGGAATATTGTGAAGGCCAAAAATATAACTGGGTTCAAAAAAGAATTAGAGAAGTTCATGGAGAGTAGGCCCTTCAATGGCTATTGGCCAAGATGGTCAGAGATGCAACCCCATGCTCCGAGTGTCCCTAAACCTCCGACTGACAGAAGCTGGGACTGGACAACAAAGGATGGATCACTCAATGATTGCCATGGTCTGACTCTTCCCTGTGAAGCATCTGGGAACGGCCAGTGTTGGAAGACAGGATACTGGGCTAGCTGGACCACTGACCTGATGTCCTTGTGTTCCCTCTAGGAAGGACATTGTCCACTGCTCACTCTAGCCAGCAGTCACGGAAGGCAGCTGGCGAGTGCCAGGCACTTGTGCCATATGGGCAGCCATCGAACTGGGCCGAGAGCCAGGCAAATTCAGTTCATCCAAGGAGCTGCCGGGGAAGGGGGGGAATGACTCTTGGTCACTGCCAAAGTGGGTTGGGATTGGAGCTGATGGTTCTAAGAGGAGATGTGATAGGACAGACAAAGCCCTCCAGTTGGGGCACCCTGCCACCCTTCTAGGTGAACAGGGGGTGATGAACACAGTATCTTGGAGGCTATTGCATCGACTTTGTCAATGTGATCTGCACCTGGTGTGGGCCAAAGATCTCATTCCAACATCATGGGGAAGGTTCGCCGACCTTCCTTTCCCCCTGGGAAAGTGTGAGCTGCAGGATATGAGCTCAGACGAGACCTGAAACCACCAGGAATTGCAGGGGACTGCAAATTCCAAGTCTGGAGGGAGCCCTGCCCGTAGAGAGGTGAGATCCCAACAGGGTGCTTGAGAAGGTCACACAACTATCTCCTGAGTCACATGGAATCAACTGAAGGGAGCTGCCCACAGTCCCAGGTCCATCACCAATTTGTTTTCCAAAATGGCCCACTCGTCTCCGAGACTAGAAAGCCCATCGCTCCGAGTGCTGATCATATCTACCCAATGTTCTCCACTCCATGAGCTTTCCACCCAGGTCCTTATATGGCCTCCATCGCTGAAGATACTGGATGACTCCCAAATATTTAGATTTGCCCTCACAGATCCCCACTCAGACAAGGGATGTGCGACCTTCTCAACATGACGTGTATTTCCATCAATTCATGGCTTCCGAGTCCAGAAGAGACCACAGCGGCCATCCCGTCCGACTTCCTGTATAACATGGGCCATAGGACTGCCCTGAATGAATTCCTGCTTCAGCCTAGAGTCGATCGTGTAGAAGAATATCCAGTCTTCATTGAAACAAAGCCAGCCACGGAGACTCCACCACACCCCTGGAGAAATTGTTCCACTGATTAATTACCCTCAGTCTTACAAATTTACACCTTATTTCTGGTCTAAATTTGTCAAGATTCAACTTCCAGCTATTGGTTCATGTCAGACCTTTCGGAGCTAGATTGCAGAGCCCATTCTCACATATTTGGTCCCTATCTAGGTACTTACAAACTTGGATCAAGTCTCCCCCCTTAACCTTCTCTTTCGTGAGCTAGAGCGCTGTTGATAAATGGGGAAACTGAATCACAGAGAGTAACAGGAGCATAAAGAAGCTAAGCACCCAACTCCCACTGGATTCCAGGGGGGATTTAGGCACTTTGACAACACTAGCTTTTCCCATGGTCACACCAGAAGTCTATGGCAGAGCAGCAGATGAACCCAGGTCACCAGAGCCCAGCTCCAATCCCTTAAACAAAAATACATCCTTCCTCTCCTCACACTGATGGTGCTTCGACCCTTGCCATCCTCATCTCCCAGCTGAGTCTGCACCAATACACAGAAATAGTCACATTTAAAAAACAAACAACCCACCATAATGCAACATTAGCCTGTGGGACTCCTTGCCACATGACCTCATTTTGAGCCCAGGAGCAAAGCAGCAGTTCAAATAGGGTGAAACACGTCTATGTGAACGACAAGACTATTACAGCTATAACTCCTAACAAAATAACCAGCAGCTTGGAAGGCAGTTGAACTCTGCCGATACTGTTCTAGGGTTGATTTATACTTAAGCTTCAAAGGGTTAGGCGTTTAAATCAGTAAACTGCCATGGCTCTGAGAAGGGAGTGTGCTCTACTGGTTAGAGCATGGGAAACTGGGATTCCAACTGGGGGGAGTGGGTGGCGTGGGGATGTGGGGAATGGGGCACAGGGCCTTTCCCCTCTAGGGGGTACCAGCTCTGATCCAGCCCCAGGGGTGGGGAGACTGGACTGCCTCAGGGAATAAGATATGGGATCTGTTCCTTTTTCTAATCCAGCCCCACCTTGATGGACCCTGACTGAATTTGGTGGGTGTGTGGGGAGATTAGGGTGCACCAGGTCCAGTCTGGGCAGGATCAAAGCAGGTTCCAGCCTCTAAGACCAGAAGAGACCATTGCTTCACTGCAAGGCTTCGTGGGAGATGGTGCATCATCCCCAGCTGGCCTGCCCGGGGTTTTGACATTTCCGAGGGGAAACTGGCAGCTTGGCCTGGCATCTGCACTTCCTGCCACAGGGGGTGTGCAGAGGGGACGAGTCTCTAATTTGCAGCTTGGAGACGGCACCGGTGGCAGAACTGAGAACCCAGCTCCCAGCCCCCGAGCCACCAGCTCTGCATGGCGCTAACTCTCCTTCTGCCCGTGCTGGGTAAGTGACCTCCCTCAGGCCTCACCCCGCCTGTCTGTCCTGAGCTCATTGCATCCCTTGGTCCCACATCCGGAGCCCTCATCCCCTCTCTTCTTTCTTTCAGCCTGTCTCCAGATCCTCCCCCGGCCGGTGTCCCCTGCAGGTAACGCTCTCTCCTAGAGGGAAAGGAGGGGTTTTCTACCCCGAGCCCATGTCCACCCCTGTGGATGGCTCAAGGGTCCCCATAGGAGTGTAGGACCAAGGTCTGTTGACTCCACTAGCCTGTCTCTGACAGCAGCCAGTGCCCAAAGGCATGGGGTAATCTGACCCTCACTCGAATCTCTCACCTTGATCCTTCGTGGGTAGAGATTGGGTTAAGGCTTGAAGCTTGAGGTTTCATACCCCTGGCAACATTTGCATTGGCATAAATTCTGGTAGCTTGTGGCAGTCAGATAAACATCCCAGCCCTCTCTGAATCCTGTTAAGTCCTTTACCTCAACCACATCTGGTGGCAATGAGTTCCACAGGCTCACTTGCCCACTCCCCTTCCAAAGCGTCTCCGGTGGAAGCCAACTATCCACTTTGTCGACACTCAGGAGGTGGCCGCTGAGGGAAATGAGTTGAAGGGTCTCGGGTCATATCACACGTAGATCTGCCCCAAGCTGTGGCATTGAGTTCCACAGTCTCATTTGCCACTTGCTCTTTCAAAGTGTCGTATAAGAAATCAAACTGTCTGCTTCAGTGCAGACTCACATGATGGCCCCTGAGGGACACAAGTCAGAGGGTCTCAGCCCATATCATAGTTAGAGCTGGAGCCCCATCCCGTGGCAATGAGTTCCACAGTCTTATTTGCCTCTTACCCTTCTGGTGTGTCTCCTATACCTGCTTCAGTCTAGACTTGCATGATGGCCACTAGGGAAAATGAGTTGGAGGGTCTCACAATTAGATATAGTCAGGAATTCTCCAGTGACATTTTGTTTTGTTTTTTCATTGAGAAATGCCACTTTGTTGAAAGCAAGAGTTTTGTGGGGAAAAAACGGTTAAACAAGTTTTGAGATTTCGGGTGAAAGTAGCTTTGTCATTGTTGAACCAGAAACTTTCATTTTTCCGAGGTGAACTTTTTTTTGGAAATGTTAGTAAATTTCCACTACAAAAGTGTTGGAGAACCAAATGTGGGCCTCTCAAAACCGTCATTTCAATTGACCCCCAGCTGGATTGTTGCTCAGATTTTAGATTCACACATCTTGGGAGATTTTGAATTTTCTTCACAATTTGGGACTGGACAAAAATTTCAAAGTGTCACAAATTCTCACATGCTGGGAAAACTGTCTTGCCCCCGGATACCCACCCACCTACCCATGCAATGAGTAGCTGTGATTTCCCCACACACAAGCATGCTCAACGGCTGAAGAGTGAGTCACGTAATGGCTCAATTTTGGGGGTTCTCTGCATGTTAGCAGGATGGCGTACGGAGAGCTCACCCAGCTGACGCCTGTCCTGGGAAGGAGACAGTCTGTTCCTCAGGGGCTGCTAACACGGCCTGCAAAGGAAACGTTTAAAATGGTTTATGAATAGACTTCCGCTCCCACCCGCCCCCGGTCTGCAGTCATGGAGGAAAGCTCATTTGTGCATTGCACTCGCTACTCAGCTTCCTCATTTTTCCTAGTCATGGCCAGGACGAGTAATGACAAATCTGGTACAATGCACAAGACAGGAACTCCTTCCTTAGCCCTGCCCTGCCCTGAGAGAAAGGGGCCGCAGGAGTGGGGCAGGGCCTTTCCCCCTCAAACACACGCACATAAAACTTGTGGTTAGACGGTGGATCTCCTGCCCACAGGATGTTGCAAAGGCCAAGAGTTAGCAAGGTTCAAAGTGGGGAGGGACCTTTATGTGGATTTCGAGAGCATCTGGGTTTATCAGGATTAATGTCATTAGATCTTCTGAGGCCTTAGTCCTCTAGAGCAGAGGAGGGCAAACAACGGCCTGAGGGACCGTCCTGCCCGGCCCCCGAGCTCCTGGCCAGGGAGGCTCGTCCCCGGCCCCTCCCCTGCTGTCCCCCCTCCCCTGCAGCCTCAGCTCGCTCGGTCCGCCGCTGGCGCGATGCTCTGGGCGGCCGGGCTGTGAGCTCCTGGGGCAGCGCAGCTGCAGAGCCCGGCCTGACCCGGTCTCTGTGCTGTGTGGTGGCGGCGGCGGCGGCAGCGAGGTCCGGCTCCAGCCTGGCGACGTGGCTGTAGCGCTGCCAGTTACCGGTGCTCCAGGCAGGGCGGTAAGGGGGCGGGGGGTTGGATAGAGGGCAAGGGAGTCTGGGGTGGTGGTCAGGGGGTGTGGATAGGGGTCGGGGGGGAACAGGGGGTTGAATGGGGGCAGAGGTCCCGGGGGGCAGTCAGGAAGGGGGGGTTGGATGGGGCACCAGGGGGCAGTCAGGGGCAGGGGTTCCGGGGGCAGTCAGGGGACAGGGAGAAGGGGTGGTTGGATGGGGCAGGGGTCCCGGGGGCGGGGGCGTCAGGAATGAGAGGAGGGGTTGGATGGGGTGGCGGGAGTCCGGGGGCAGTCAGGGGACAGGGAGCGGGGGGGTGTGGATGGGGCAGGAGCCCCAGGAGGGCCGTCAGGGAACAGCGGGGCTTGGATGGGGCAGGAGTCCTGGGGGGGGGCAGATAGGAGGTGGGGGCCGGGCCACGACCCCCTCCCCTAACCGGCCCTCCATACAATTTATGAAACCCGATGCGGCCCTCAGGCCAAAAAGTTTGCCCGCCCCTGCTCTAGAGTGAACAGTCCGTTATCACATTTTTGGTCCCCCTGTAGGTACTGATGTCTGTAATCACCTCACCCATTATCCTGCTCTTTGGTAAACTACTAGATTGAGCTCATTGAGTCTCTCATTCTAATCCTTTAATCATTCTCGTTGCTCTTCTCTGACCCCTCTCCAATTTATCACCATCCTTCCTGAATTGGGGACACCAGAATTGGACGCAGGATTCCAGCAGCGGTCGCCCCAGTCTCAACTACAGGGGCTAAATAACCTCTCTAGTCCCTTCCACGATTCCCGTTTATGCCTCCAAAGATCACGTTAGCCCTTTTGGCCACGGAGTCGCAGGGGGAGCTCATGGTTTAAAAGATTACTCACCACGACCCCACAGCTTTCGCACTTTCCCTGTTCCAGCCATTGCTCAGTACACCCTCACGGCTCCACTGACCTTATTTTCCTCAGCCTTTGGAGGCAGCTGTGTGTTTGAGAATGAGACATATCAAATTGTAGAGAAGGAGACTGGAATTTTCTCTTCAGCTGGGAGCTACTGTTCTGCCTATCTCATAAGTCTAGCTGATATTTAGTCCTGTCTTGAGTGCAGGGGACTGGATTAGAAAACCTTTTGCGGTCCCTTCCAGTCCTACAATTCTATAATAACTTGGGCTGGGCAAAAATTTGCCACATACAACATTTTTTCATCCAGAAATGCAGATTCGGTGATGTCAAAACATTTCGCAACTATGTGTGAATTTCATCCCATTTTTCATTTAGGGAAATGAAACAAAATGGAGAGTTTTAATATTTTCTAAATGAAAGAATGCTTCCTTTCAACATTTCCTTCCATGTTAATTTTTTTTTAAATGTCAGAAATGTGTAAAAATGCTCAAAGTTAAAACGAGACATTTTGATTTTGTCTAAACTAAATGGTTCCTTCAATGCTAAATGATTTTTTGCTGTTGTTACTTTTCAGTGTGCCACATATTTCAGAAATGTTCAGTCCAACGCAAAACATTTTCTTTTTGACTTTTCGAACAAAAAAAATCCATTTTTCAAACAGCTCCACTCATAATGCAATAAAAAGAGTGAAACTGAAAAGCAGCAAATTCAAAACCAGCCAAAAGAAATATTTTTTTCCGCACAAGAGATCATTGGGCTTTGGAACTCACTGCCACAAGACATGGCTGAGGACACAAGTTTAGCAAGATGCAAAGAGGGGGTTGTATGTTTAACAAGAATAGCCAGAGTTAGAATAATGCTAACAAAAAACACTGGAAGGGATATTAAACTTCATGCTTCAGGGCTTAGGCCAATCAGTAACTCTTAGAGATCAGGAGGAGAGATTATTCCACATCCTCAAGGTCCCATGCAGCTTCTCCTGAAACATCTGCAAAGTGCCTGAGACAAGATACTGCATTGGGGGACCTGGAGTCTGATCCAGGTGGCAATCCCTCTGTTGCTATGGGACTGTGCCCTGGGGTCAGCTGAAGAAGTTCAGTTCCTGGGCAGGTTAGGAAGTGGGCTGGGATGACTCCATAGACTGCAAGTTTGGGATGGCATGGTAGTAGGGGTGGCGACGGGCGTCTAACCTCTCTCACACTCTACTTGCTGCAGCTTTTATTCATTTGTGGGTATTGTGGCTTAGAGCTGTCCTGGCCAGCTGCATGACCTGGGACAAGTCATTTCCACACCCTGTGCCTCAGTTTCCCCATCTGTAAAATGGGGATAATGAGACAGACCTCATGCTTGGAGATTGACTGATGAAAATCGCTAGGAAATATTAACCACTTTCTGCTTCCAGATAAAGCTTCCCTGACGCCATTGCTGACTGTGAGCCCAGAATATTCCACCTACCGTGTTGGCGATTCTGTTACCTTCACATGCTTAACACCCAAAGGGCACCAGGCCATGCAATTCCAGTTTCTAAGGGATGAAGCTGAAGTGGACTCTCCAGAGACCCAAAGTCAGCTTCCCCATACCTACAATCTGCCTAGTCTAAATGTGCATGACTCCGGATCCTACCGCTGTAGGTACTGGACGCCTGGCCAGAAGATCCCATCCAAACTGAGTGATCCTATCACCCTAAATGTCTACGGTGAGTCCATGTTATCAGGTGGAGAGTTTTCCAGCTACAATGGCCCCATCGCTCAGTGGTTAGAGCCTTGCTCTTATAGACTACGTGTTAGCATTTCAATTGTCACTGGGGCTTGAAAGAGTATTTCATGCTCTACCTTAACCACAAGATATGGGCTCAATGGATGAATGATTGGGTGGGACTCTCTGGCCTGCGTTATACTACAGGAGGTCAGGGTAGATGATCACAGATGGTCCCTTCTGACCTTATAATGAGTCTATGAATGGGGGGAAGGAGAGATTTCAGTGGAGATGTTAAAAGATGATGATTAGGGGTATGGAGCAGCTTCCATATGAGGAGCGATTAATAAGACTGGGACTTTTCAGCTTGGAAAAGAGATGACTAAGGGGAGATATGATAGAGGTCTATAAAATCATGACTGGTGTGGAGAAAGTAAATAAGGAAGTGCTATTTACTCCTCATAACACAAGAAACAGGGGTCACCAAATGACATTAATAGGCAGCAGGTTTAAAACAAAAAAAGGAAAGTATTTTTTCACACAGCACACAGTCAACCTGCGGAATTCTTTGCCAAAGGTTGTTGTGAAGACCAAGACTATAACAGGGTTCAAAAAAGAATTAGATAAGTTCCTGCAGGATAGGTCCATCAATGGCTTTTAGCCAGGATGGGCAGGGATGGTGTCCCTAGCCTCTGTTTGCCAGAAGCTGGGAATGGGCAATCACTTGATGATTACCTGTTCTGTTCATTCCCTCTGGGGCACCTGGCATTGGCCACTGTTGGAAGACAGGATACTGGGCTAGATGGACCTTTGGTCTGGCCCAGTATGGCTGTTTTTATGGTCCTATGTACAAGACTAAGCTATTCACAGGGCTGGCTGGAAAGTTTCAACCAGAGCTGTTTTTATCAAAGTATCTGGTTTTGTCGAAATCAAAACACCCTGTGGGAATGTCCCAATCTCAAGAAGTTTCAAGAGGAAGCAGACAGAACTTTATTGTAGGTTGATGAAGTTATATTTAAAAAGGACCTTGAGAAATTGGAGAATTGCCCTGAAATCCACAAGATGAAATTCGATAAAGACAAGTGCAAAGTGCTACACTTAGATAGTCATTAGGAAGGGAAAAAAATAAAATGCACAACTACAGAATGGGGAATAACTGGCTCGATGGTAGTACTGCTGAAAAGGATCTGGGGGATATAGTGGATCACGCATTGAAGATGAGTCAAAAGTGTGATGCAGTTGAGAAAAAGCCATATATCATCGCGGGGTGGGCAAATATCATTAAAGGAGGGTTGTATGTGAGACACGGGAGGTAATTGTCCTGATCTGCTCGGCACTGGTGAGGCCTCAACTGGAGTACTGCTCCAGTTCTAGACACCACACTTCAGGAGAGTTGTGGACAAATTGGAAAGAGTCCAAAGGAGAGCAACAAAAATGATGAAAGGTTTAGAAAAATCAGAGGAAAGGTTTAAAAAAACTGGGCATGTTTAGTCTTCAGAAAAGAGGACTGGAGGGAATGGGCTGGAAATATCTGCAAAACAGACAACAATCTGTAGCTATGTTATGGGCTGTGCTAAAGAAGCTGGGGATCAATCGTTCTCCATGTCCAGTGAAGGAAGGACAAGAAGTAACGGGCTTAATCTGCAGCAAGGAAAATTAAGGTTAAATAGTAGGAAACAATTTCTAACTCTAAGAGGAGCTAAGCTCTGGAATCGGCTTCCAGGGGTAGTTGTGGAATCCCCATCACTAGAGGTTTTGAGGGACAGGATGGACAAACATCCACCTGGGATGGTCTAGGTTTACTTGGTCCTGCCGCAGCGCAGGAGGTTGGATTTGATGACTTCTCAAGTTTCCTTCCAGCCCAACATTTAGAGGATTCTGTGAAATGTTTCATTTCAATGGTTGTACGCAGCGTCGTTGGAGCAGTGTTGGTCCCAGGACATTGGAGAGACAAGGTGGGTGAAGTAATATTGTTTCTTGGATCAACTTCTATTGGTGAAAGAGACAAGCTTTCAAGCTACACAGAGCTCTTCTTTGTCTCTCCCACTAACAGAAAATTGGTCCAATAAACGATATTCCCTCACCCACCATCTCAGCTAGCAAACCGGGGACCGCAAACAGGGCAGTTTGAGAGGGGGAGAAGGAGATCCCCCAGCTGAATGAACAAGGTGCGAGTACTAACCTTGGGGTGAGTGAGTTTGTTTGACTGCTTGTGTGTTTCGTTCTCTTTCGGGTTATTTCAGTTACTGGGTCGGTTGGGATTGTGTGTCTGGGGACTGTTTGAGCCTTTGTTCCCTGGATCATCCTTGATCATGTTTAATCAGCCTCAATCAGCCTTGTGATCACCCTCCCCCTGTGTGATTAACGAGGGGGTAGGGCTGACCTAGGAGAAAAGGCCTTAAAAGCCGGAGGCTAAGCAACCAAGGGGAGCTAGCGCACAGGGGATTTTGAGAGGGAGTTTGTAGGAGGGAGTTGCAATATAGTTGCTATGGTTAGGAAGGGCTGCATCACCACTGCCAACGCTGCTCCTGTCTCTTCCGCCTGTGCCTGTATCCAGGCAGACAACCTGACCATGGATACCTCTACCCAGATCCTGGTGTGGACTTGCAGAGAGTGTGGCCTGCATTTCCCACTCACAGAAACCCAGGCTGGGGGGGAGCATCCAGTGTGAGAGGTGACTGCTGGTGGAATCTCTCAGGAAGCAGGTGGCAGAGCTGCAGGAGGAGGTGGCTAGGCTGAGAAGCATTCGTGCCCACGAGGAATTCCTCAAGAGTATTCATATGGAGACATCCAAGGCTGAGGAAGCTATCCAGCTACAGATGACTGCTGTCACACCGCCGGGGGAGGAGGATATGGCTCTGTCACAGGGAGGACACTGGCTGCTGGTTACTTCTGGCAGCAGGCAGTGCTCCACCCCTACTCCCAACCCAACCCAACCCACCCACCTGCCCTGGCAACGAGCGACGAGGAATCATCCCCAGAAATGGAGGAGGAGAAGCCATGTACCCCCAAGGCTAGGAGAATCGCAGCCACCACTTCCAGGAGGAAACGTATCATAGTGGTGGTAGGAGATTCTCTTCTGAGGGGGAGGGAGGCACCCATCTGTCACCCTGACATGGCATCCCGAGAGGTATGCTGCCTGCCAGGGGCCTGTAGCCGAGATCTTACGAAGGGATTGTCGAGGATCATCCGGCCCTTTGACTACTACCCCATGCTACTCATCCATGTGAGCACTAACGATACTGTGCGGTAGAGACCGATGCATCCTGCAGGTGAATGCCTGGCTGTGAGGATGGTATTGCAGAGATGGGGCCACCTATCGAGGAAGGGGAAGAACATATTTGGATACAGACTGGCTAACCTAGTGAGGAGGGCTTTAAACTAGGTTCGAAGGAGGCAGGTGACCAAAACCCACAGGTAAGTCAAGAACATGGAGACCTGGGAGAAGGTTCAGATTTAGGTGGGAGCATGGGCTGTTATAGCAGGATAAAGGAGATACAAGACAGAACTGGGGGGATTATCAAATCAGTATCTTAGATGTCTGTATACTAATGTGAGAAGTATGGGGAAGAAGCAGGATGAACTCAAAATGCTAGTAAATAAACACAACTATGACATAGTTGTTATCACAGAGACCTGGTGGGATAATACGCATGACTGGAACATTGGTATAGAAGGGTACAGCTTGCTCAGGAAGGACAGGCAGGGAAAAAAGGGAGGAGGTGTTGCCTTATATATTAAAACTGTATACACTTGGACTGAGATTGAGATGGAAATAGGAGACTGATTTCTTGAAAGTCTCTGGGTAAGGATAAAAGGGGTAAAAACCAAGGGTGATGTCATGGTGGGGGTCTACTACAGACACCTAACCAGGAAGAAGAGGTGGATGAGGCTTTCTTTAAACAACTAACAAAATCATCCAAAGCACAGGACTTGGTGGTGATGGGGGTCTTCAGCTACTCAGACATCTGATGGGAAAATAGCCCAGCAGGGCACAGATTATCCAGTAAATTCTTGGAATGTATTGGAGACAATTTTTTATTTCAGAAGATGGAGAAAGCTACTAGAGGAGAGGCTGTTCTAGGTTTGATTTTGACAGATAGGGAGGAACTGGTTGAGAATTTGAAAGTGGAAGACAGCTTGGGTGAAAGTGATCATGAATGATAGAGTTAATGATTCTAAGGAATGGTAGGAGGAAAAATAGCAAAATAAATACAGGAGTACTTGTGGCACCTTAGAGACTAACAAATTTATTTGAACATAAGCTTTCGTGGATTTACAATGGATTTCAAGAAGGCAGACTTTAGCAAACTCAGGGACTTGGTAGGTAGGATCCCATGGGAAGCAAATATAAGGGGAAAAACAATTGAAGATAGTTGGCAGTTTTTCAAAAAGACATTATTAAGGGCACAAGAGCAAACTATCCCACTGCGCAGGAAAGATAGGAAGTGTGGCAAGAGACCACCCTGGCTTAACCAGGAGATCTTCAATGAAAAAAAAAATGTCCTACAAAAAGTGGAAACTAGGTCAAATTACAAAAGATGAATATAAACAAATAACACAAGTATGTAGGGACAAAATTAGAAAGGCCAAGGCACAAAACAAGATCAAACCTGCTAGGGACATAAAAGGAAACAAGAAGGGATATGGGGGAGGGATAGCTCGGTGGTTTGAGCATTGGCCTGCTAAACCCAGCGTTATGAGTTCAATCTTTGAGGGGGCCACTTAGGGATCTGGGGCAAAATTGGTCCTGCTAGTGAAGGCAGGGGGCTGGACTTGATGACCCTTCAGGGTCCCTTCCAGCTCTATGAGATAGGTATATCTCCATATATTTATTTAAGAAAACATTCCACAAATACATTAGAAGCAAGAGGAAGACTAAGGACAGGGTAGGTCCATTACTCAGTGAGGGGAGAAAAACAATAACAGAAAATGTGGAAATGACAGAGGTGCTTAATGACTTCTTTGTTTCAGTTTTCCCCAAGAAGGTTGGTGGTGATTGGACGTCTAATGTAGTGAATGCCAGTCAAAATGAGGTAGGATCAGAAGAGGCTAAAATAGGGAAAGAACAAATAAAAAAATTACTTAGACAAGTTAGATGTCTTCAAGTAACAAGAACCTGATGAAATGCATCCTAGAATACTCAAGGAGCTGACTGAGGAGATATCTGGGCCATTAGTGATTATCTTTGAAAAGTCATGGAAGATGGGAGAGATTCCAGAAGACTGGAAAAGGGCAAATCTAGTGCCCATCTATAAAAAGGGGAATAAGGACAACCCAGGGAATTACAGACCAGTCAACTTAACTTCTGTACCGGGAAAGATAATAGAGCAAATAATTAAGCAATCAATTTGCCAACATCTTAAAGATAATAAGGTGATAAGTAAGAGTCAGCATGGATTTGTCAAGAACAAATCATGTCAAACCACCCTGATAGCTTTCTTTGACAGGGTTACAAGTCTTGTAGATGGGGGGAAGCGGTAGACGTGGTATATCTTGACTTTAGTAAAGTTTTTGATACCGTCTTGCATGACCTTCTCATAAACAAACTAGAGAAATGCAACCTAGATGGAGCTACTATAAGGTAGGTGCAAAATTGGTTGGAAAACCGTTCCCAGAGAGTAGTTATCAGTGGTTCACAGGCATGCTGGAAGAACATAATGATTGGGGTCCCACAGGGATCAGTTCTGGGTCCGGTTCTGTTCAATGTCTTTATCAATGATTTAGATAATGGCAGAGAAGGTACAGTTATAAAGTTTGTGGACGATACCAAGCTGGGAGGGGTTGCAAGTGCTTTGGAGGATAGGATTAAAATTCAAAATGATCTGGACAAACTGGAGAAATGGTCTGAAGTAAATAGGATGAAAATCAATAAGGGCAAATGCAAAGTACTCAATTTAAGAAGGAACAATCAGTTGCACACATACAAAATGGGAAATGACTGCCTAGGAAGTACTGCGGAAAGGGATCTGAGGGTCATAGTGGACCACAAGCTAAAATGAGTCAACACTGTAATGCTGTTGCAAAAAAAGCAAACATCATTCTGGGATGTTGTAAGCAAATTCTTCCACTCTACTCTGCACTGATTAGGCCTCAACTGTAGTATTGTATCCAGTTCTGGGTGCCACATTTCAGGAAGCATGTGGACAAATTGGAGAGAGTCCAAAGAAGAGCGACTAAATGATTAAAGGTCTAGAAAACATGACCTATGAGAGAAGATTGAAAAAACTGGGTTTGTTTAGTCTGGAAAAGAGAAGATTGAGAGGGACATGAGAACAGTTTTCAAGTATATAAAAGGTTGTTACAAGGATGAGTGGGAAAAATTGGTTTTCTTAACCTCTGAGGATAGGACAAGAAACAATGGGCATAAATTGCAGCAAGGGAGATTTAGGTTGGACATTAAGAAAAACTTCCTACCTGTCAGGGTGGTTAAGCACTGGAATAAATTGCTCAGGGAGGTGGTGGAATCTCCATCATTGGAGATTTTTAAGAGCAGGTTAGACAAACAGCTGTCAGGAATGGTCTAAATAATACTTTGTCCTGCCATGAGTGCAGGGGACTGGACTAGATGACCTTTCAAGGTCCCTTCCAGTCCTATGATTCAAAGATTCTCTCTCCATACTTATAAATGAGAGTATTCATTTGTGTCTGGAAAACTTTCTTCCAACTTTTGCCCAATGTCAAAAGGTAACAATGTGGTGAGTTAAGAAAATGTGGAGGAAAACTCAATGGTTTTGAAACAAACATTTTCAAAATATTGGATGTTTTAATCCTGATTTTTTTCATTTTGGGGGGAAAAACCCTCAGGTTTTATTTCCAATTTTTTCCTTATTATGAAATAATTTCAGAAAATGAAAAAAAAAAAATCATTAGAAATGATTTTCTTTCCATTTAAATAAAAAACAACAACCCCACTTTCCAATGAAAAAAAATCCATTCAGTGGAAAATGTTCTACCAAGAACCATTCTACATATTCTTGAGCGCCATCTAGTGGTGTTTTATCTGTTAACTAACTGTATCTCCAGACAGAGTGCTCTGGTAATGGGAACTGGGGATGAACATTTTTCAGAGACAACTTCATGCTCCCCCCATCGCTGCTTCTCTTGAGATACATCCCTTGCAGAGGAATCAGCTCCTGTTGAGCTATCACAAGATCTGTTTCTTAGGGGATAGTTCACTGGCTAGGGGGTGGGAACCAAAATGTGGGGTTGTTTGTACCAGTGTATCGGGTATCACTTTGAGTCACTCTCTTTTCACTAACCCCTCTGCTTCTATTCCAGACCGACCACCACCCCCCTCACTCTCTCTGAACCCCCCCTGCCTCGAGTACCTGCTGGGGGAACAGGCAATGCTCAGCTGTGTAGATCCCAAAGTCGGGGAGGTGACGGGATACAGATTCTACAATGAAAGAAGTGGGGAGATCTTCACCAATGCCCCTGACCCAAGCGGGGGAGCCAAACTGGTCTTCCTTGCACTTCACATGGCTGATGCTGGACCATATACATGCAAATACTGGAGAGTACAGTCTGGGCAAGAGATACTGTCGGTGGGAAGCCAACCAGTCTCTGTTTCAGTGCTGGGTGAGTCCCCCATTCATGCTGCTCTTCGATGGAGCTGGAGGATGGGTGGGGAAAGCTGATTCCGTTTCACTGAGGATTTCCATAGTTCAAAATCTGGTTTCATTTCAGTTTGGAACAAAAGCCAAAAATTTCAAAGTTCTCCCTTGAAGGGAATGGAGCCGCGACTCTGGGGCAATCCACCGGGTGAGCCCGGAAGCCCTGGGAGCTAAATCTTCCAAGGCCTCAGCTCCTCATTTACCAAGAAGCTGGAGCCCATGCTGGGTGGGAAAACTGGAAGGAAGCCAGGTGATTTCTGATGGAACTCGGCCTGGGTTCCATCAGAATTTGGTTGAAATATAACCGTCTGTGTGAAACATTTCAATTGCGACAAATTGGCAGTTTCCAGTGAAACACCTCTTTAGTTGGAATTCTTCTGACCAGCTGTAGGAGTGAATGTTACTAAACTGAGGTCATGTCCCATCCAGCAGAGTAAGCCTATCTCCATAGCACTAGAGGGTGAGATCATGTTATTGGGGTGAAATTGACCCTGCACAACTAGTTTCTGCTCATTAGCCTCTCTCCAGAGTTTCTCCTCTTTCCTCTCCAGAACCTGGTAAGAGTTCTTTCCTGATCTGTGATTTCCCCCCCCCACTCCTTCCATTCTTTGAGTCTCTCACCATATCAAATTGGGCCCAAAATAGCCAACATGACCACCTAGCAGCGTCTCCATATGGCCAATGGGCAGACCCAAGCCACTTAACACGGCAACCCAACTGCCAACATGATTGCCAAACAACCAACAATATGGCTGCCTAACATGGCCTTTCAATATGGCCAATGATCAAAATTTGAGGGACGTATCATGGAAACGCAACTGCCAACATGGCAACCCAACAGCCAACAATCATAGAATCATAGAATCATAGAATCTCAGGGTTGGAAGGGACCTCAGGAGGTCATCTAGTCCAACCCCCTGCTCAAAGCAGGACCAAACCCAACTAAATCAGCCCAGCCAGGGCTTTGTCAAGCCTGACCTTAAAAACCTCTAAGGAAGGAGATTCCACTACCTCCCTAGGTAACCCATTCCAGTTCTTCACCACCCTACTAGTGAAAAAGTTTTTCCTAATGTCCAACCTAAACCTCCCCCTCTGCAACTTGAGACCATTACTCCTTGTTCTGTCATCTTCTATCACTGAGAACAGTCTAGATCCATCCTCTTTGGAACCCCCTTTCAGGTAGTTGAAAGTTGAATATGGTTCACAAAAGGGACACTGGCCAAAGCCAAGTAGCCCAAGATTTCCAGCAACATTGCTGATCTATATACTGGCCAATGTCTAGCAATATGGTCTCCAATAGTATCAAAGATAGGTCTGTCTAACTTGGCCACCTTAATTGGCTACTGCAGCTCACTGCAGAATCCAATAGGACCTTCCAACTGAGAGTCATCCTGGCCACAGGGAGGGGCCTATATATGTGCTCAATGCTTTCCCATTGATGAAGGCCTTCATGGACACCAGGGAGTTGGACAATGCTGGTGGCAATGGAAAGACAGTGACTCGGAAGGGATTGCAATTTATTTCCAGTCTCTTGGGTCCCAGAGACCCCAAAGTCCCTCTGAATAAAACCATTTCACCTCTTTAATCTCCTCCACTAGCCTGGTGTCCCATGCCACATGAGACCTGCCTCTGCTAACCCCTTCCTTTTGCTGCTCCCCTCAGATCCTCCTTCCCAACCGGCATTGAGCCTGGATCCCCCGTCTGGCGTGATTAAGGAAGGGCTCCCCCTGCTGATCACCTGCACGGCCCCCAGGGGCACCGGTGAGCGAAGGTTCCACTTCTACAGGGATGGAGCTGAGTTCATCCCTGGGAACACACAGTCTCAGATCAGCACCACGGGGCCAGGGCCTGGCTCTATGAATGTCTCTGTGCTCAGCATCCCACGGGCTGGTCCCAACAGCACTGGGAAATTCACCTGCGGGTATGAGGAGAAAGTGTGCCGGAAGTGGGTCCAGTCCCCCAGGAGCCAGGCTGTGAACATCACCATGACAGGTGAGGAAACTCCTGCTTCCTAACTACCAAGATAAAGACTTCCCCATCAATGCCACATGATGCAAAGGGAGAGCAGAGAACACCATGAGCGTATTGGGGAAATGTGCAGTATTAGGGACAGAACCCGGCGGCACCCACTGATCCCACAGCATGGACCCCTGCCCTTGTATAACAACAGAAGTCTATTGTCACTGCAGCAGCGTTAATACTTGTATATTCTGTGCGGCCATCCACACTACAGAGTGATTCACACACCTGGAGAGCTGGCCGCATTTCCTCCACCAGGGGGCAGCACATACCTGCACACACACATTGAGGGAGAGAGAGAGAGAAAGAGTCTCAATCCCTCCTTTAGGGGGCAGCAGATAACCAAATACAAGATCCATTGCATCATTTCACAGGGGAATTCTTTTCTCTACTGTCTCTGCAGCGGACAAAGTTTTCCTGCTCCGGTTCCTGGTGGTGGGTGGCTCCTTCTTCATCATCAATGGCCTCATCTTCCTCATCTCCCACTGCTGCTTGTAGCACACAGGTAACTGGTTAAGGCAGCAGCTCTGATGCATGGACTGTTCCCAAGAAAATAACCCTTTAGCGGTCTCAAATGTCCCCTCCCCCCTGCACCCCTCCAGAATTTCAGCTCAGAGCAGCGGGTTTACAGGGAAAGTCTGGGGCCTGTGAGAAATAACCAACCCTCTGACCTGCAGACAATCCTAGTGTCATAAATATAAAGGGAAGGTAACAACCTGTATGTATGCAGTAACATAAAATCCCTCCTGGCCAGAGGTTCAGAATCACTTACCTGTAAGGGGTTAATCAGTTCAATTAACCTAGTTGGCACCTGACCAGAAGGACCAATGGGGAAAGAAAATACTTTCAAATCTGGGGGGGTGGGGGGAAAGGTTTTGTTTGTGCTTTCTTTGTTCGTTCCCTCTCGGGACAGAGAGAGAGACCAAGCAGGTAAACCAGCGTCTGAAAAGATATCTTAAATGTGGCAGCTCTGATGCATGGACTGTTCCCAAGAAAATAAACCTTTAGAGGTCTCAAAAGTCCACCCCCACCCCATTTTCAGCTCAGAGCAGTGGGTTTACAGGGGAAGTCTGTGACCTGTGAGACATCACCAACCCTCTGAGCTGCAGGCAATCCTAATGCCAGTGACCGAGATGTGGGCAGTTGTGGCCAGTGGTTAGAGCAGCCATCAGGAATTGGAGGCAAGGGTCAGAACTGGAGTCAGAGGCCAAGGGGCAGACCCAAGGTCAGGAATTGGAGCAGGACCATGCAACAGCCGTGCATGAGATGGGGACATGGAGGCTCTTGCATCCATTGGAACCTGGAGGAGGAATTGTCAGGAGACGAAAGCTATGAATGAAAAATGCCAGGGGATCCAGAATGACCATGAGTGGTGGTGAAGGTGGTTTTGCATGGTGAAGCGCCCCCCAGCAGCACACTGGGGTATTACAGTCAGGAAGGACTCAACTGGGACAGCACCCCATACCGAGCCCCCAAGACACTCCCTGCAGCATAGCGCCAACTAGCACCACAGTGGGGTACTGGAGTCAGCACTCACTCCAAATAGGACAGCACCTCTACTGAGGGCCCCACACTGCTTCCAGCACCACAGCGCCCCCTAGAGCTGCACGGGGGAATTGGGGCCTGAACAGACTCAAAGAAGAGAGCGCCCCTAGTGAGTCCTCCCACACCCTCCTCTCTTCAATGTTTTGCCTCCGAGTGTGGCTCTAGCCAACCCTGTTTAGCTGGGGGGTGTTTACGAGGTCCCAGCTCTGGGGCAGGAGAGCAGTAGCTGAAGCTCACTGGGTGATGGGGCAGAGAGGGCTAAAGAATGCTCATTGCTTCTTGCGTTTGTGTTCCCAGGGTCTGCAGGACGCTCCCAGGCAGAATCGAGTAGGGGATTTTTGGATCAATAAAAGGCTCCCAGCCGTTCTCAGTCTCTCCATTTATTTGGTGAATGCCAAGGGCCAGGAATTCTCGATGCTCCCAACTGCGTCGTTCCATGGATGAAAGGGTTCTGCAGAGGCTGCACGCCCAGGGGTTAGAGCAGGGGGCAACTGGGAGTCAAGACACTTAGGATCTGTTTCCAGTTCTGTGACAGAAATGAGGCCGACTGGGTTGGCACAGGCAGGGCTGGCAGCCAGGACTCCTGGGTTGTGTTCCAAGCTCTGGGAAGGGAATGGGGTCTAGTAATTGAAGCAAGGGGGGCTGGGAACCAGGATTCCCAGTTCTATCCCCAGCTGTGGGAGGGGCGTGGGGGTCTACTGAGTTAGAGCTGGGGGGTTGGGAGCCAGGACTCCTGGGTTCTATCCCTAGTTGTGGGAAAGGAATGTTATTCTCTTGGGCTTTTTCGGGGACTCCTTCCTAGCTCTGTCACCAACAGCTTGCAACCTTGTTTATAGCTGCTCACAGTGATCTATTAATAGCTTCTGTCATCATGGCTGCCTGGGCTCCTCTCATGTGGGCAACGCATTTACCACATCACCTGTAGCTGTTTTTGTTTTGCTCTCTGGCAAGAAGCCTGGTTGCTATTGACACCCACCTTCCCCCATCACAGAACCACCAGCAGCTCAGGAGCAGACAGGCCAAACCCTGGGCTTGTTTTTTCCTTAACTGGCTTGTGAGTTGCTTGTTGGCTATTTTTTTGCTTGTAGCTTGTTGCTTCTTGCAGCTTGTGGCGTCTTCTTTTTTTATCAGCTCCTGGCAAGCAGGGGCAAGGAGAGGCAAGGGGGGGAAGAGAGTCAGGGACGCACAGTGGGCCCACCACAGTCCCAGACTGCACGCTGGGGGGATCTAGTCACAGAGTGCTGAGGTTCTTAGGGATTGGCTTGTTTTGGCCTTGTTTTTCCCAGTACCTGCAGTAGGTACTTGGTCACCTAATTGGTCTCAGGCTGTGGCCCCTGGGTTTCCCAGACACTCTAACAATGGCTGGTTCTGACACACTTTATCAGATCTCTGTCAGGGCTTGGCTACACTTGCAAGTTAAAGTGCATTAAATGAGCTCCGGGTGCCCTAACTCCCGAGGTGTCCACACTGGTAAGGCACTTAGAGCACCTGGACCCTGCGGCTGGAGCGCCCCGGTAATCCACCTCCACGAGAAGCAGAGCTTGCTGCACCCGGGCTGGAGCACCGGGGTGTCAGTGTGGATGAGGTGTTGCATTACTGCGCTGTGATTGGCCTCCAGAAACCATAATCCCTTGAAGTCAAGTGGCCACTCTGGTCATTGTTTTGAACTCGGCAGCAGGGATGCGGCTATCCCCTTTCAAAGCTCCGTTTCTGACAGCCGGCTGCTTATCTGCTCCGGGACAAAGCAAACCATCAGTGTGGAATGCTCCTGCTGCTGAGGCAGGCGTTTGTGCGTGTGTGTGTGTGAGAGAGAGGTGAGGGGGTGGGGGCTGATGTCAGGGTTTCCCCCTTCCCCCTGCCATTGTCTAAACTTACAAGCCAGCATGCTGACACACTCTGCCCCCCAAAACACAGTGTCTCTCCCCCCACTTACACACAACACACTCCCTGTCACACTCCACTCCGCCATTTGAGAAGCACGTTGCAGCCACTTGCACGCTGGGATAGCTACCACAATGCACTGCTCTCTGTAGCGTTGCAAGAGCTGCTAATGTGGCCACATCACTGCACTTGCAGCTGACAGTGTGAACACACGGCAGCGCTTTCCCTGCTGCTGTTTCCAAGGGCTGGTTTAACTCCCGGCGCTCTACATCTGCAAGTGCAGCCATAGCCTTTGACTCAGGAAAATGCTTGCACAAGTTCCCTGGCAGATGGTTCTCTCCCCAGCTCGAGGAGGGGAGTGGGGTCTAGTGGTTAGAGCAGTGGAGGGCTGGGAGCCAGGACTTGGGTATTGCAGGGAACTCCTTCCTCATTCTGCCGCAAACAGCAGGGGACCTCGTTTGTGGTTAATCACTGAGATCTGTTAATCTCTGAAGCCAGAGCAGCCCTTGTCCCTCTCACTTGGCCAACTGCTCTGTGCATTATCCGCAGCCCCTGCTCAGCCTTTGTGTGGCAACGCCAAGAATGAGGCAGCCACCCACATGCCTCCCCCGTGGTCCTACATAGGCACCTGAGAAACCTTCTCCGGTTAAGGGGCTTGCGAAGGGGTTGACTCACTGCGGGAGCACCTTCTCACGGCTAGGCGGGGCGTAGCAGCTGCCTGTCGCTCTGGCACCCCCTGCTGATGTCCCTCGGCCAGGTCACGCTAGTGATGTCCACCCTTTTTGGGGTAACAAGTGGCAGCAACTGAAAGACCAACCAAAGTAACTCTGAGAGCTTATGTCGGATCTCTGGTCCCTGTGGTCAGCACATCCCTGCGGGCTCCGGAGTGTGCTTAGCCCCTTAAATCAGGGGTCTTCACGCCACCGTCCCGGGGCTGGGTGGGCAACCTGGCCCTGTCTGCTGCAAGCCAAGGTCTGCGCCTGTGCAACTCCTTGGGGCTGCTTTCCCACAGGTTTCTTCCTGCCCAGCTTCTCTCCAGCTTTCCTCCCCATGGCTTCTCCGGCTTGACCCTTCTTTCAGGATCCCTGGGCTCATTCTCCCCCCTGCCCAGGTTTTTGTCCTGTCCCTAACTCTGAGAGGGGAGTGGGGTCTAGTGGTTTGAGAACTAAGGGCTAGGACCCAGGACTCCTGGGTTCTATCCCCAGCTCTGGGAAAAGAATGGGGACTAGTGACTAGAGCGGGGGACCTGGGAGCCAGGCCTTCCAGCAAGCAAATGCAGACTCCCTCCCTACCCGCACATACCCCTTCTGCTACGAACGATCTGCTCTTTATACTAAACAGCCTGTTCCTCCCCAGCTGCTTGGCATGTCCCAGCAGGCCTGGCTTTGCCCGCCAGGCAGGGCCGGCTCTAGGCACCAGCAAAGGAAGCAGGTGCTTGGGGCGGCACATTTGCAGGGGCGGCAGGGATCCAGCAAGGGAGCTGAGAACCAACAGGGGGCCCTGGGAGCTGTAGTTCCTTGGTTAGCTCCCTGCCTATAGAGCCAGCCCTGGAGCAGGGAAAGAACTACATTTCCCAGCATTCCCTTGGCAGGGAGTGAGGTAGCTGAGACCTCATGCTGCAGCTTGCTGTGAATGGAGAGCTCACTGCTAGAGCGGGGTGGCACTGTGAATGGTAGGGAGACCATATTTTAACATTAAAAAAAGAGGCCACTCCATGGGGTGGGGCAGGTAGCCCCGCCCCCTATCCACTCCCTCACACTTCCTGCCCCCTGACTGCCCCCCACTGAAACCCCCAACCCATCCAACCCCCCTGCTCCTTGTCCCCTGATCACCCCCTCCTGGGACCCCTGCCCATAACCACCCCCTGGGACCCCACCCCCTATCTAAGCCTCCCTTCTCCTTGTCTCCGACTGCCCCCTCCTGAGACCCCCCCCACCCTAACTGCCCCCCTAGGATCCCACCCCTACCTGTCCCCTGACTACCCCGACCCCATCCACACCCCCGCCCCCTGACAGACCCCCGGGACTCCCACATCTATCCAACAGCTGCCTGCCCCCCCCCCAGAACTCCCGACCCATCCAACCGCTGCCTGCCCCCTGACTACCCCGACCCCATCCACACCCCCGCCCCCTGACAGACCCCCAGGACTCCCACACCTATCCAACCGCTGCCTGCCCCCCCCCCAGAACTCCCGACCCATCCAACCGCTGCCTGTCCCCTGACTACCCCGACCCCATCCACACTCCCGCCCTCTGACAGACCCCCAGGACTCCCACACCTATCCAACCACTGCCTGCCCCCCCCCTCCCCGGGACTCCTGACCCATCCAACCCTCCCTGTCCTTTGACTGCCCCCAGGATCCCATGCCCCTTCTCCAACCCCCCCGGCCCCCTTACCGTGCCACTCAGAGCAGTGTGTCTGGCTCCCCGCGGCGCGCACAGCCCCGTCCCCCAGAGCGCTGCCGGCGTGGCGCGCGGAGGCTGCGGGGGAGGACAGGAGGGGAGCGGGGGGGGGGAGGGGGGCTCTGGCTGCTGGAGGTCCCGATGCGAGCAGCTCAATCCGGCCCGGCCGCCCTGTCAGCCGCGCTCTGCATTGGGAGGGAAATCCTGGCCCTTTTGAGAGTTTTACAAATTCCTCCCGGACAGCCATTTAAAGCCCCAAAAGCCGGACATGTCCGTGGAAATACGGACATATGGT
Organism: Platysternon megacephalum; assembly: GCA_003942145.1. Classification (NCBI taxonomy): domain Eukaryota; kingdom Metazoa; phylum Chordata; order Testudines; family Platysternidae; genus Platysternon; species Platysternon megacephalum. The sequence goes on from QXTE01000823.1 coordinate 34,627, forward strand.
AACCCTAGAACGGGGGACAAGTGTGCCCAAGGAGTAGGCGGCTTTGGCCCAGATAGCCCCTCCAGAAGACTTCCCCAGACTGGATTCGGGATACTGGTGTGACCTCACCTTGCAGCCCCCACAGAAGGAACTGGGTGGACTAAATGGACAGTGCCTCTCTCTATCTGAAGCCTAGCAAGGGAGGTACGTGGATCCCACTAGAATTTAAAATGAAAAGTAAGGGAGGGGAGGCTCTACTGGACCTGGGCGGCTTTAGATACAGTACCCGGCACGTAGGAGGTTTTCCACTTCTGAACCATGGAAGCAGAAATTGACTTTTCCTTTCCAGATGTAGCTAATCTCCAGAAAGGGAATCTAGCACCTGCCCTCCAGATTTGAACACCCTCAAAATTCCAGAGTCTCAAGCTCAATTTGGGCAGCTGTTACTTCATTTCTCCCAAATCAAATATACTGATCCACTGTAACTTGCTGTAGAAAAAGTAGGATACAATTGAGCAAGAAATGCTTCCCAGTGGTTATTTTCAACAGCCATTGCCATTTTTTTGTTTTTAGTTTTGTTTGTTTAAAAGGAAGACAGTGATACTGCATTGGCAAATTCCCCATAGAAACAAAGAGTGGAACAAAAGAATAATAAAGGCACCTCAACTTTTCCTCATTTATGGAGGACGGTCTTATAATATGGCTCCAGATACCCTCCAATCACACACGCTGAAAATTGTTCCACTTTATTGCAGTTCTGTAACCATATGGGAACCAAACCTGTCTGTGTTCTGTGCACATCCAAAATTCCTGCTGAATGACCCGCCCTGGGAGCAAGTTACCAGTGACCCAGGGCTGGGACAGCAGGAGGGTGCAGGTGGGGGGGGGAGAGCCCAGGGCTGGGGTGGCAGGGGGTGCAGGTGGGGGGGGAGAGCCCAGGGCTGGGGCGGCAGGGGGTGGGGGTGGGGGGGGAGAGCCCAGGGCTGGGACAGCAGGGGGCTGCGGGGGGGAGCCCAGGGCTGGGGTGGAGGGTAGCCAAAATTTTTTTTGCTTGGTGCGGCAAAAAACCTAGAGCCGGCCCTGCCTCCTGGTGCGGTTAGGTAACATAACCGGCCTGTGTGGGGCAGGTATGCTGTCCCAGCGCTTAAACTGGGGTTCTGCTCCCAAGCCCTCCAGCACTTGGCACAGGCCTGGCATCTCCCTGGGCCAGGTCACAGGCCTGACATGGGATCTCCAAGATCTGCTCCTAGAGACGCTCACCTGGGTTCTCTCACCTGGGGGCATTTCTAGCTTCTGGGCTTTCCCCTCACTCTGCTTACTGATGCTCTTGTGTTTATTGCTCTTCGGTGATGTGCCAACTCCTCCCCGCCCCCAGCTCCTGTTAGGTGGAAATAAAGATGGTATTGATCAGCTGGTGTCACTTATGAATCACGTTCCTCTCTTGGAGATAGAGAGCTAGATTAGATGTGTATGGGGATAGACAGACAGATAGAGGATAATCTCACGTGCAAAGCCCTGAACACTGAATCGAAGATCAAAGCTGGGCCGGTTCTGAAACAGCTGTTTCATAATGAAGTAAAAAGTGATGATTATTTCAATGAATAGATTCAATTAATTGTACGCAAGAAGGTTCCCCTTTGAATCTGGTCCCAGGGGTGGGGACTGACTGGCTCATGGAGTGGGGAATGGGACATGGGGCCCTTTCCCCTCTAGTGGGTGGTGTCTCTGATCTGAATTCAGGGTGGGGGACTGGCTGGCTCAGGGGGTGAGGATGGAGATTTCAGGACAAGAGAATTCAGGCTGCAGCATCTCCAGCCCCACCCCTTCTCGTGGGCACAAAATGCAAAACCTTTAACAATAGCCCCGAGCCAAAGGGCTCAACTTCACTGCACAGGGCCAGGGGAGGCAGCTCCGTGGCCAGGGCTGTGGTCGGCCGCCCACCACCCCACCTCCTCCTTTCTCAGAAGTCTCTGAATAACCAACCCTGGGTGCCTAGCTGCTGGGAGGTGATTGTGGCCAGACGCAACTTCCGACCTGTATGTCCCTCGCAGAACAATCCGAGGGTACAGGGCCAAAACCCTTGGCAGGCGGAGAGGGGGCCGGTGGCTGAGCTGAGAACCCAGCTCCCAGCCCCAGAAGGACCAGCTCAGCATGGCGCTAACTCTCCTTCTGCCTTTGTTGGGTAAGTGGCCTCCCTCTGTCTTTCTGTCTCATGAGCTTCTCTGTCTTTTCAATGCACGATCGGTTCCATCCTCGGCCATTCTCGAGCACTCTCCCTGCCCAGACCTGCCCCTGTCCCCCTTCGATCGGGGCCCCTCCTCAGTCTTTTCTCTTCTTTCTTCCAGCCTGTCTCCGAATCCTTCCCCAGCCGGCGTCCCCTGCAGGTAATGCTGACTCGCTGAGGGTGGGGAACAGCTCCCCTTTGCTTACAGTGCAGGGTGGGGTATCATGTCCTCTTGCAGGGAACGGGTATCCCCAAGATCTCCCCCTTGTCATCCACTGGAGTCTCCTCCTCCTCCTCTGGTGGAATCTGCACCAGCAGCTCCAGTCCATACGGGACTGAAGAGCGGCCCCAGTAGGTGGGTTCCAGACCAGTTCCTAGCAGGACAGGTCCCATGGATGCTAATCAGCCCCCAGCAGAGAGACCCAGAGCCATGGTGACTAACCACCCCTGTACCCATCCATAGGTGCCCTAGCACATAGTTGCATGGTCTCACATATATGCCTAGGGGAATTCTCCTGCAGCTCTGAGGACACACCTGATGTCCCAGCCAGCCACCTCCAGCACGCTGGTGAGCTGGATAGTTAGTCGCTTGACCCGTAAGTGTCAGGAAGGGATTTTCCCCTCCCCCATGTGTTCTGTTTTTTGGGGTTTTTTTAATCTTCTTGCTCTGAAGCATCAGCGATGGCCACGGCTGGAGATGGGCCACTGTGGGGTGGGCAGGGCTCTGAGGTGGCACCCAGCATCCTCTGTCTCAGGCGTTCAGCTTGATGCTTCTTGCCCCCACGCTCAGGGTCTCACTGATTGCTGCATGTGGTCGGGAAAGGAATCTCGCCCCAGGTAAGATTGGTAGAAACCTTGTGGGGCTTTCACCTTCTTCCGCAGCACGGGGCATGGGTCACTTTCTGATTGGAACAAGAGGAACTGGTGGAAGGTGTGAGGACTGTAGTATCTGGAGTCCGGGGCCTGTTGCAGGGGTGGGTGGGTGAGGGTCTGGAGGTCAGATTAGAAGATCGTAATTGTCCCTTCTGGCCTTGTAGTCTATGAGGGTTAAGAAGTGGGATGCAGGCTGTGACCGGAGTCCCAGTGAGGATCCAGCTATGGTCACCCAATTAGGGTGAACTGCAAAGAATTGGGCAGCCCAACCACAAAAACCTGGTGGACATTCCAATACTTAGATCTACCAAGCCAGCATAAAACAGCTTCTTTATTATCTTACTGGTGACTCAGAAGTCCAAACAACACAGTTCCCTTAAAGTGATCCAGCCTCAGGCCTCCATCCAGGTACCCACGTCAAATATGATGATTTCTAAAAATCTGATTTCATCATATAAAAGAAAAGGTTCTACCAATCCCAAAGAATCGGACACATTACCTCCCAGGTTATTGAATATTCCAGATCTTACCCAAATATATGCTACAGCCAATTCTTATTAACTAAAATCTAAAGATTTATTTATAAAAAGAAATAAAGAAAAGGTGAGAGTTAAAATAGGTTAAAGGAATCAATTGCATACAGTAATGGTAAAAGTTCTTGGCTCGGGTTTGTAGCAGTGATGGAATAAACTGCTGGCTTAAGTCAAGTCTCTGGAGTACAAACATCCACAGCTTGGATGGGTCATTCAGTCCATTGCTCAGAGCTTCAGTTTGTGGCAAAGTTCCTCCAGAGATAAGAAGCAGGACTGAAGACAAACTGGAGGTGTTTCCAGGACCTTTTATAGCTTTTGCCATGTGGAGGGCACCCCATTGTTCTTACTGTGGAAAATTACAGCAACAAGATGGAGTTTGGAGTCACATGGGCAAGTCACGTGTCCATGCATTTCACCTAGTCACAGAAAGAAATTTCATTTAGTGTAGATGGGCGTCTCCCATGGTCCATTGTCAGTTAAATGTTCTTTCGATGGGCTACTCAATTTGAATAGTCCCTCCAAGATGTGCTGGCTAATTATTTCGTGGGCGTTACCCCAGGAACAAACATTTGAAATCCAGGTATAGAGCCAATACTTATAACTTCACATACAAAAGTGATACATGCCTACAGATAGAATAAACATAACCAGCAAACCATAACCTTTTCATAGATATCTCACTCGACAACCTTTGTACAATATTTGCTGCAAATATATAACAATGGTGTGACGTTGTGCAGTCTATATGATTTTGTAAAAACATGATAAGTGAATATAATGTAATTGGAATAGTTTTATAAAAACATAAGTAAGTTTAATGTAACTGAAATATGCTTCATGCAAAAGGTATCATCACAAAGCTTATAATCTACTGAGAGTGATCATCCTATTTGTATAAATGTACCACTCTTGTATCTAAAACTAGAAATATAAAATATAACTCTGAGGGCCTATTGTAATTATGCAAAGTGTGGGCCATTGATGGTGGTTTGGAATCTTGATGACTCCCATTAACCAGAGCCATTGTCTGCAGATGGCTGTATTTACCTGTGAGTCTTCCTGTATATGTGTGTGCTGGCAAGTGAATAATGCAGCCTTGCAGTGACATGTGATCATGTCACCTGAACTGGAATCCATCTTTAACCTGGTGCTTTTCCAGTGAGGGGTGGGGGAACCCAGAGGGACAAAGGATTCCCGCCTTATGCAAAAGATATATAAAGGGGTGGAAGAGAACAGAGGGGGGAGAAGCCATCATGAAAAATCCCCTAGCTATCACCTGAGCTGGAACAAGAGCTGTACCAGGGGAAAGAATTGTGCCCAGGCCTGGAAGGTGTCCAGTCTGAGAAGAAACTTACTGAAGCATCTCTGAGGGTGAGATTATCTGTATTCAGTGTTTGATTAGACATAGATTTGCGTATTTTATTTTATTTTGCTTGGTAACTTATTTTGTTCTGTCTGTTACTACTTGAAATCACTTAAATCCTACTATCTGTATTTAATAAAATCACTTTCTACTTATTAATTAACTCAGAGTATGTATTAATACCTGGGGGAGCAAACAGCTGTGCATATCTCTCTATCAGTGTTATAGAGGGCGAACAATTTATGAGTTTACTCTGTATAAAGCTTATACAGGGTAAAACGGATTTATCTGGGTTTAGACCCCATTGGGAATTGGGCATCTGAGTGTTAAAGGCAAGCAGACTTCTGTGAGCTGTTCTCAGGTAAACCTGCAGCTTTGGGATAGGTGGTTCAGACTCTGGTCTGTGTCTGGAGCAGATAGGTGTGTCTGGCTATCAGCAAAACTTTGAGTGCTGGAACCACCAGTAGCTGGCAGGGGAGAATAGAAACAGAGGTGGCCTCTGCACATCAGCTGGCAGCTCCCAAGGGGGTTTCTGTGAACCAACCCGTCACAAATGGTTGCAACAGTGATCTATATGGTCATATTTTAATCAGATAAAGTCACACAGGTGGTCTGGCCAAGTAGTCAGGTGTAGTGGGCAGAGCAGGCATCCAGTTGGGGAACAAAGCTGAGGGTCAATACCAGAGCCAATGACCAGTTAGGAGAGTCAGGGTCAAGCCAGAGTCAGAGAGTGAAGCTCAGGATTGGAGCCAAGGTCAGATACCAAACACCAGGGACAAGGGTTGAGCCAGAGTCAGAAGCTGGAGGCCGGGGTCGGAGCCAGGACTGGGAACTAATGGTTCAAGGCAAGGCATGTGGGCAGGAACTGGAGGAGAAGCAAGGATCAAGCACAGAGCAGGATCAAGGTGGGAATAGCAACAGAGCAAGAACAGGGTTGTGTGCAGAAATCAGCCACAACAGGAAATCACACAGCTGCTCAGACAACTTCCTATGCCTCCTTCTGGCTTAAATAGCGTGGTCAGGCCAATCAGTGGAGTCGGACAATCCTCCAATCAGGGTTCCTGTGGGTGGTGCCTTGGCTGAGGTTATGGTCCTCCTAGTTTCTGGTGCCAGCAGCTGTTAGGGTTCTTGGGTGGAGACCAGGCTGAGGCAGCTGTCTGGGAATGCCTAGGCCTGGGTTTGAGAGCTGAGATGTCACAATGAGTCTCCTGGCTTCTTGCAAAAAGGTGCTGAGTTCCCAACTAAGAATCGCAACCAGAAATAGCCACCTAACTCTGGGAGAGGTGGGGTGTTTAGTGTACCTCCATATTCTTTGCATCTTTCATGGGCTAGCTCAGATGGGGCTAGCCTATGTGAATAGCAGGAGATGTCCCTATCCATCGCACCGGGAGCCTAGCCAGGGTTTTACTCCTTTGGATCCTCTTCCCCTGGGTTTTTCCCTGTTTGCACTGACCCCCCTGCCTCTCTTCCAGACCCCCTGCTGGCCCCCACGCTCACGCTGCACCCGCCTCGCTCTGCCTATCACCCCGGGGAGCTGGTCACCCTCAAATGCACGGCTCCCGGGGCCCAGAGAGTGACGAGATGCAGGTTCTATAAGCTAAAAGGGGAGAAGATCCTGGACGAAATCCCAAACCCGACCCAGCAGGATCTGGTCAAGCTCGTGGCTGCATCTGGACCATACACCTGTGACTTCATCACCCGGCAATCCGCCCAGGAGGTCGTATCTTTGCCGAGCCTCCCCGTTTTCATACCATTGAGGCGTGAGGATTTCGCCTCTTAATATGTAACATTGGGCCATGGTGGTAGACTCCACTTCCGTATTCCTTTATTAGTCGACATGCCATTTGTGGTTAATTACACTGAAAATACCATCACAGCCATACACACCCTTAGGCCTGGTCTACATTACGATTTTAGTTCGAATTTAGCAGCGTTATAGCGAATTAACCTTGTACCCGTCCACACAACGAGGCCATTTAATTCGATTTAAAGTGCTCTTAAAATCGGTTTCTGTACTCCTCTCCGACGAGGGGAGTAGCGCTGAAATCGACATTGCCGGTTCGAATTAGGGTTAGTGTGGACGGAATTCGAAGGTATTGGCCTCCGGGAGGTATCCCACAGTGCACCATTGTGACCGCTCTGGACAGCAATCGAAACTCGGATGCTCTGGGCAGTTGGACAGGAAAAGCCCCGCGAACTTTTGAATTTCATTTCCTGTCTGCCCAGCCTGGTGAGCACAGGTGACCACACAGAGCTGAGCAGCACAGGTAGCGATGCAGGCCGACAACCGCAAACGAGCACCAGCATGGACCACACGCGAGATACTGGATCTGATCGCCATATGGGGAGAGGATTCAGTGCTCGCAGAACTGCGTTCCAAGAGACGGAATGCAAAGATCTTTGACAAGATCTCCAAGGGGATGATGGAGAGAGGCCACAATCGGGACTCCATTCAGTGCCGTATAAAGGTGAAGGAGCTCCGACAGGCCTATCAGAAGACGAAGGAGGCCAACGGACGGTCCGGGGCAGAGCCGCAGACATGCCGCTTTTACGATGAGCTGCATGCAATTCTCGGAGGGGCCGCCACCACTACCCCACCCCTGAGCGTGGACTCCGAGGAGGGGTTAATGTCATCGTTGCATGACGAATCTGCGGACGGGGAAGAGGAGGAGGAGGAGGAGGACGAACTTGTGGAGAGCACACAGCACTCCATTCTCCCCGACAGCCAGGAGCTGTTTCTGACCCTGACCGAAGTGCCCTCCGAACCCTCCCAAGGCGGCATCGCAGACCCCCTGGAAGGGACCTCTGGTGAGTGTACCTTTTCAAATATATCAAACATGGTTTAAAACAAGTATTTGTTTAATGATTAATTTGCCCTGGGGACTTGGGATGCATTCGCGGCCAGTACAGCTACTGGAAAAGTCTGTTAACGTGTCTGGGGATGGAGTTGAAATCCTCCAGGGACATCTCCATGAAACTCTCCTGGAGGTACTCCAAAAGCTTTTCCAGAAGGTTTCTGGGCAGGGCAGCCTTATTCCGTCCTCCATGGTAGGACACTTGACCGCGCCATGCTAGCAGCAAGTAATCCGGTATCATTGCTTGACAAAGCTTGGCAGCGTATGGTCCCGGTGTTTGCTGGCATTCAAGCAACATCCGCTCTTTATCTTGCTGTGTTATCCTCAGGAGAGTGATATCGTTCAGGGTAACCTGTTTGAGATATGGGAATGTAATTAGGGGGACAGAGGTGGCCCCGTTCCTACTGGGCTGTTTGCCTGTAGCTGAAAAGAAATCTTTCCCTGCAGTTAGCCAAGCGGGCGGGGGGGAGGGGGTGGATAATGTCGCTGAGTTTTTCGCGTTTGGCTAGCAGGGGTCTTCCCTGATACCAGCCACGTGGTGGGGGGAGGGGTAACGCGATCATCCCACAGAAGTGGATGGGGGGGCTAGTTTGCGATCTGCATGGATCTTCCATGGTACCAGCCACGTGGTGGGGGGAGGGGGTCATCCCACAGAATTGAATGGGTGGGTGGGGGGTGGTTGTTATGTTATCTGATGCTGCACGGTAACAGGGAAACCGCAGCACGTAAAGGGCTTTGCTTGCTATGGGAAAGGAGGGCGCTGATTTAATGCAGAAGCAGCAGGACAATGGCTTACCATGGCTGCATACAAGCCGAAATCTGTTGCCCGGCCCTGCGTCTGCTGTGATCTCTAACACCAAAGCCGCGGGCACTCAATATAAGATGCAAAAAGCGACCTTGTACATTGCTATGTAATGTGAAAAGTGTTCACCGTGAAAGAGTATAAGCATTGTTCTATAAAATGTATCTTTTTACATACTTCTCTCCTTTTTTTCCCTCCTACTGCAGCTGCAAATTCTTCCATCCTCCCGCCCCCAGCACGAAGGCTCTCCCAGATAAGGAGGCGAAAGAGGCGCACCCGAGACGATATGTTCTCGGAAATAATGCAGTCGACCCGGGATGAGAGAGCTAATTTTAACGATTGGAAGGAGACTGTATTGAAATTCCGTCAAGAGGCCAGTGACCGTGAGGAGAAGAGGGACCAGCGGGAGGACATGAGGGACCAACGGGAGGAGAAAAGGGATGAACGTGAGGAGAGAAGGGACGAACGCGAGGAGAGGAGGGACGCCCGAGAGGAGAAGTGGCGGGATGCAACGCTGGGGCTGCTGCGTGATCAGACAGACATGCTCCGGCGTCTGGTGGAGCTCCAGGAACGGCAGCTGCCGGATTACCGGGTGCCGCTGCAGCCCCTCTATAACCGCCCTCCCCCCTCCCCAAGTCCCGTAGCCTCCTCACCCCGACGTGTAAGAACGCGGGGGGGGAAGCTCCGTGCAACCTGCCAGTCCACCCCATTAGAGAGCCCGAGCAAAAGGCTCTCATTATTTTGAATGTTGTTCCTGCCCTGTTCCTTCACTCCTACCCTCCTCCCAAACCCCACCCGGACTACCTGGTTATTTCTCTCCCTATGTTCATTACCCCCCGTTAATAAAAAGTTCTTGATTTGTAATTTGAAAACGACACTGACTTTATTTTTTTTTAAATAAAACTGGGATCGAAGGGGGAAGGGGGAAGGGTGGGTTGCTTACAGGGAATGAGTGAATCAAGTGGGCGGGTTTTCAACAGGGACAAACAAACAGAACTTTCACACAGGAGCCTGGCCAGCACTGAAACTTGTTTTCAGAGCTTCTCTGATGCGCACCGCTTCCTGGTGTGCTCTTCTAATCGCCCTGGTGTCTGGCTGCGCGTAATCAGCGGCCAGGCGGTTTGCCTCAGCCTCCCACCCCGCCATAAAGGTCTCCCCCTTGCTCTCACAGAGATTGTGGAGCACACAGCAAGCTGCAATAGCAATGGGGATGTTGGTTTGGCTGAGGTCCGAGCGAGTCAGTAACGAGCGCCAGCGACCTTTTAAACGTCCAAAGGCACACTCTACCACCATCCTGCACTTGCTCAGCCTGTAGTTGAACCGCTCCTGAGTACTGTCCAGGCTGCCTGTGTATGGCTTCATGAGCCACGGCATTAAGGGGTAGGCTGGGTCCCCAAGGATAACGATGGGCATCTCAACATCCCCAATGGTAATTTTCCGGTCTGGAAAGTAAATCCCTTGTTGCAGCCGTTTAAACAGACTAGTGTTCCTGAAGACGCGGGCGTCATGAACCCTTCCCGGCCATCCCACGTTGATGTTGGTGAAACGTCCCTTGTGATCCACCATTGCTTGCAGCACCATAGAAAAGTACCCCTTGCGGTTTATGTACTGGCTGCCCTGGTGCTCCGGTGCCAAGATCGGGATATGGGTTCCATCTATCGCCCCACCACAGTTAGGGAATCCCATTGCAGCAAAGCCATCCACAATGAGCTGCACATCTCCCAGCGTCACTACCTTTTTTAGCAGCAGCTCAACGATTGCTTTGGCTACTTGCATGACAGCAGCCCCCACGGTAGATTTTCCCACTCCGAACTGATTACCGACTGACCGGTAGCTGTCCGGTGTTGCAAGCTTCCACAGGGCTATCGCCACTCGCTTCTCAACTGTGAGGGCTGCTCTCATCTTGGTGTTCTGGCGCGTCAGGGCAGGGGAAAGCAAGTCACAAAGTTCCAGGAAAGTGCCCTTACGCATGCGAAAGTTTCGCAGCCACTGGGAATCGTCCCACACCTGCAGCACTATGCGGTCCCACCAGTCAGTGCTTGTTTCCCGGGCCCAGAATCGGCGTTCCACAGCGAGAAGCTGCCCCATTACCAACATGATCTCCAAAGCGCCGGGGCCCGTGGCGCGAGACAATTCTGTGTCCATGTCCATGTCCGCATCACTCTCGTCGCCGCGCTGCCGTAGCCGCCTCCTCCTCGCCTGGCTTTTCTGGTCCTGGTTCAGCATAAACTGCACTATAATGCGCGAGGTGTTTACAATGTTCATGACTGCAAACTTGAGCTGAGGGGGATCCATCCTTGCCGAGGTATGGCGTCTGCTCAGTTCACCACGGAAAAAAGGCGCGAAATGGTTGTCTGCCGTTGTTTTCACGGAGGGAGGGGGAGGATGTTGGCAGAACCACCCGCAACAATATTTTTTGTCCCATCAGGCATTAGGATCTCGACCCAGAATTCCAATGGGCGGGGGGACTGCGGGAACTCTGGGATAGCTATGGGATAGCTACCCACAGTGCAACGCTCTGGAATTCGACGCTAGTCTTAGTACATGGACGCGCACCGCCGAATTAATCCGCTTACTGTGGCCGCGTACAATCGAATTTATACAATCGGTTTCAAAAAATCAAATTCCATAAATTCGGACTAATCCTGTAGTGTAGACTGTGACGGGTTGGTTCACAGAAACCCACTTGGGAGCTGCCAGCTGATGTGCAAAGGCTACCTCTGTTTCTATTCTCCCCTGCCAGCTCAGTGTTTTCAGCACGCCCGTCTTGCTGCTGAAGCCAGACACGCCCGTCTGCTCCAGACACAGACCCAGGAGTCTGAATAACCAGCTGCAGGTTTACCTGAGAACAGCTCACAGAAGTCTGCTTGCCTTTAACACTCAGATGCCCAATTCCCAATGGGGTCTAAACCCAGATAAATCCGTTTTACCCTGTATAAGCTTTATACAGAGTAAACTCATAAATTGTTCGCCCTCTATAACACTGATAGAGAGATATGCACAGCTGTTTGCTCCCCCAGGTATTAATACATACTCTGAGTTAATTAATAAGTAGAAAGTGATTTTATTAAATACAGATAGTAGGATTTAAGTGATTTCAAGTAGTAACAGACAGAACAAAATAAGTTACCAAGCAAAATAAAATAAAATACGCAAATCTATGTCTAATCAAACACTGAATACAGATAATCTCACCCTCAGAGATGCTTCAGTAAGTTTCTTCTCAGACTGGACACCTTCCAGGCCTGGGCACAATTCTTTCCCCTGGTACAGCTCTTGTTCCAGCTCAGGTGATAGCTAGGGGATTTTTCATGATGGCTTCTCCCCCCTCTGTTCTCTTCCACCCCTTTATATATCTTTTGCATAAGGCGGGAATCCTTTGTCCCTCTGGGTTCCCCCACCCCTCACTGGAAAAGCACCAGGTTAAAGATGGATTCCAGTTCAGGTGACATGATCACATGTCACTGCAAGGCTGCATTATTCACTTGCCAGCACACACATATACAGGAAGACTCACAGGTAAATACAGCCATCTGCAGACAATGGCTCTGGTTAATGGGAGTCATCAAGATTCCAAACCACCATCAATGGCCCACACTTTGCATAATTACAATAGGCCCTCAGAGTTATATTTTATATTTCTAGTTTTAGATACAAGAGTGATACATTTATACAAATAGGATGATCACTCTCAGTAGATTATAAGCTTTGTGATGATACCTTTTGCATGAAGCATATTCCAGTTACATTAAACTCACTTATGTTTTTATAAAACTATTCCAATTACATTATATTCACTTATCATGTTTTTACAAAATCATATAAACTGCACAACGTCACATAGACGTACCCTAACTCTCCCACAAGAGGTGCGATGGAACTCAGTAGTGGACTGTTTTGAGCACTACATCAAGAACTGGCCTAGTCTGATGACAGTTTGTGAACAAAATCGTGAAAAAATAGATGGCACTGTCACAGCCAAAGTTCTCAACATTGGGCTTAAGAGAAATGTTGAACACATGCTGAGTACCCTGAAGCCTATTTCTGTAGCCTTGAACAAAATGCAGGGAAACAGCTGTTTTATTGCTGATGCTGTTGAAATTTGGAAGGAACTGAGTGAGATCTTAAAAAGAGAAATATGCAACGACAGAGTTAAATTACAAGCATTAAAAAAATGAATGGGACAAGCACTATCTCCAGCTCATTTTCTTGCAAATATTTTCAATACTCGGTACCAGGGTCAAACCTTAACTGCTGAAGAAGAGGAGTTGGCTCTGATATGGACATCCAGCAATGATCCCTCCATAATGCCAACTATATAAACTTCAGAGCTAAGGGTGAACCATTCAAGAAATATGTTTGCTGATGATGTTTTAAAGAAAGTCACACCAGTGAACTGGTGGAAGTCACTTAAGCACTTGGATTCGGAGACTGTTGAAGTGATAATCTCACTTTTAACAGCAGTAGCTTCTTCTGCCAGTGTAGAAAGAATATTTTCTTCCTTCGGATTAATTCATTCCAAATTGAGAAATCGTTTGGGAACTGAAAAAGCAGGAAAGCTTGTTTTTCTTTTCCAGATTACTAAGAAACAGGAAAATGAAGGCGAAGACGACTGAGTTAGCTACAGAAGCCAATATTTTAAGTTTATCATGTTGACCTGGCTGACATAGTCGATTTTAATTTTTTTTTTAAATTTCATTTAACTATTTTAGTTAAAACTATTTTAACAAAAACAAACCTGATTTTAAAAAATTTGATTTTTTAACTGAATACAAAAATTCATATCCTTGTTTGGTTAAAATATTATGTTTGCTGTTTAAGAAAAACATCCAGAATACATAAGGTTGCTGTTTTAGTTAAATAAAAAAATTTACATGCCTGTCTGGTGATGTTTCTTTGGTAAATGAAATAACCAAACAATCATTCATTTTCTGATATAGCTGTAAAACTAATAAGAAAAGTTTTCAAAATAAATCACTTAAAAATGTATAGTGTGTACCTTCTAAAAATAACACCTACATCTATCTCTGAGTTGTGAAGAATATGTATTAAGGTTATAACAACCAACAAGAATGCACTTTTAATGTAGAGATCCATGATGAAATCAAGTCTTCCTGACTAGTGATTTAAATCACATCCACCCTGGCCTGAGGGCTGAGTTGTTAGAACGCTTGGTGTGTCCCCCCAGGCTGAGCCCTAGACCGTTTGGTGCTGAGCCCCTGCCCAAGGCCCTGAGCCCTGAGCCTTTGCTACTTATATCCTGCCTGCCCTGAACCTTGGACCTGCTGAAGACTTTGAGCCCTCTCCACCCCGGACTCTCCCACCAAACTCTGCTAATTCCCTGACTGTGGGCAGTGCCCACTGACACAGCGAGGCGCAGTGGCTTCCCACTGACCCAGAGGGGGAGGGACCACCCCTAACCCACTGCAAAGTGTCTGTCCTGTTTTGACAGACTGCCCTGAGGTAGGGACCCATGGTGCTCAGCCACTCCGGACAGCGAGGCAGCTTGATTCCAAGCATAGGACCAGAGAAGTACATTTGCATCTAAGGTGAAGGGACCAAGCCAATCGAGAACGCAAACCAGCAGGAGAGGGATAACTTTGTTTGGGTTTACTTTCCAAATAATATATTTTAATGTCAGTCTGTGGAACTCCTGCACTGTTTTCATTTTCGCCAAATGAAATTAATAGGTAGCAGGTTTAAAACAAACGAAACAAAGTATTTCTTCACACAATGCACAGCCAACCTGTGGAACTCCTTGCCAGAGGATATTGTGAAGGCCAAGGCCATAACAGGGTTCAAAAAAGAACTAGATAAGTTCATGGAGGATAGGTCCACCAATGGCTATTAGCCAGGATGGGCAGGAATGGTGTCCCTAGCCTCTCTTTGCCAGAAGCTGGGAATAAGTGAAACGGGATGGATCACTTGATTACCTGTTCTGTTCATTCCCTCTGGGGCACCTGGCATTGGTCACTGTTGGAAGACAGGGTACTGGGGTAGATGGACCCCATTCTTATGTTGTTATGATACCAGCACTGTGAGCTTCTCCACAGCAGTGCCTAGTGGATGCCCAGTCTTTGCTGGTGGGATGGGACCCCTAAGCCCACCACAGAGTATCTGCGATGTAGGGAGTGTCACTGACTAGAAACAGGGGGAGAAACTGGGATGTTCAGGTGGGCTTCAGATTCCCAGCAACTCTCCCATCAAACAGCAGGAAAAGGGGCTCACCTGTCACTGTGGTGGATATGGGGGCAATGTCTCTAGATAGGATCTCTCCATTGGATTCCCATCTCCAGTACGAACAGGTTCATGACCCAGCATTTTGCCTCTCTGCTGTGAGCTCCAGCCAGGCTCCTGCGTTTGGGACGATGTTGGGGAGCTGCTGCCGCTTTGGCTAGAAGGATCTGTACCCCAACACCAGTTCATGCCAAGGAGCCTCACACCTGAGGGGAACCCGCTCCCCTGTGGGTACACAAGGCCAAAGGGATCCCAAGAGACTCTGGGGAAGGCCGGCTAACTACAATAGCGGCAGAGGGGTCACTGAACGCTCCAGCAACCTCCTGAAATGCTGCCGTGTAAGGGGTGGGGCACAGCTCAAGCCCTGGGGTGATTTCTCCTCCCATGATGGGGCCCTCCAGCCAGGTCACTTCAAAGACTCTCCCCCGTGGGGATAAACAAAGATTCCAGTAACTAAATTCAGATAAACATAATTCTCCATCTCTCCCCAGGCTCCCCCCGCCCCCGCAGCCCCATCACCCCTCCCCAGGCTCATCCAGCTCTTGCACAGACCGACACTTCCTAGGACTTTCCCTCTGGAGACCCTCTCCCAACCTCAGCGGTGCTTCTCCTCCTTGTGTCTAGGAATCCCGGCCACCATTCCCAGGGGCTGGTAGGGGAATGAAAACTGCTGCTCTTTCCCGGGGCTCCAGACCCAAGACACTGTGCTGAACAGCTAATACCTGCCCCCTGAGACAGGTGCCTCCTGGACACCTTTCTACCTTAGCTTCCCTCTTGGCCCTTTCCCCAGCCGCTCCCTGGGCTGTCTGCACAGCTGCTTCTCTCCAGACCTTCAATCCAGCCTCCAGTGACCACAGAGGCAGGACATCTTCTCCCCACAGCCCCCATCTCGTCTGGGCTGCCTCCCTTTCTGCTCACTGCGCAGCCCTTCCCCAGCTGGGCACCACCCTCCAGCTCCTGTCACCCCTCTCAGTGCCAGTGCGGAGTCAATACCCATCACACGGGGTCAGGGATTGGGGACTGGAAACCCTCCCCAGCCCCGTCACTCCCCGTGTGTGCTAAGCTCCCTGCGCCGCAGCAGCACCTCCACATGTCAGTTTAAAACACACCCCAAGGCCACAGCAGGACCAGAGGGCTGGTTTCTGAGTCTTCGCTATGAATGAGCAAGATCCCCAGTGGGTGTCAATGGGCCGTAGCTCCATTGAGTGAATGGGGCCAGATCCCAGCTGGGGTCAATGGGCCATAGCTCCACTGGAGTCACTAGGGCTAGATCCCAGCAGGTGTGAGCCAGTGTCACTCATGTGGGGCTCCTTTGCACCAGCTGAATCCCTGGCTCACCCCTGGAGGTGTCAGTAACCTGTGGCTGCTGCTCCGCCCCCACCCCAATTGTCAGCCCTTATAAATGGCCACTTCCCCTACGCACGCCCTACGCACCAGGCACTGGTGTCTCTCTGGTCCCTGAGCTGAGCAGTGACCACGCCTGAGACTTTGACTTCCTCTGCCTTTGTCAGAGAGGAGGGGCCCATCCCCCTCCCTGTACCCAGACGGGGCCGGTGGCTGAGCTGAGAACCCAGCTCCCAGCCCAGAGTGACCAGCTCAGCATGGCGCTAACTCACCTTCTGCCTCTGCTGGGTAAGTGACCTCCCTCGGCCCCCATCCCTCTGTGTGTCTGTCCAGTGATACCCCCGTCCCACATCCCTCCGTCCTCATAGACCCCCCATCCCCTCCCCAGAGCTCTCAGCCCCTCTCTTCTCTTCTCTTCCAGCCTCTCTCCAGATTCTCCCCAGGCCGGTGTCCCCCGCAGGTAACGACGTCTCCTGTCCTTGCTGAGATGCTCACGGTGGGGGTGGGGAGGTCTCAGGCAGTGGGGGGTGGGGATCCCCCTCCTCCCACACTCCGATGTTTGGAATTCAAAGGAAGGGGGGGTCCCCGGGTGTGCCCGTGTCATTGTCAGGCCGCCCCGTTCACAGGCATCTCCTGTGGAACCTGTCCCAGCAGCAGCAACTCCAGTCTGGAGCTACGTCCGTGGGGGTGGAAGAGAGACCCCAGCTGATGCCTCCCTTTGCTGGGTCCCAGCCCAGGCCATAGGGGAGAAGATGTCCCCATGCCCATGGGTGCTACCCAGCCCCTCATTGGCAGCCTCAGTAGAGAGAGCGAGGGCTGGATGGGCCATGGAGACTGAGCACCCACCTCCCCATTACACTGAGTCCCCCCCAGACAGGGGTCCATCGGGGTGGGGCTGTGTGTGGAGGGGGGGAGCTCTCCCTACCCCAGCTCTGGGCTCCCACAGTGGACTCAGGGCCAGGGGCCACAGACCCAGCCCCGCCCAGCGGGACATTAAAAGCAGGTTCTGCAGAGACCGCAGAGGAAACACAGTGGGTGGAAAACTCCCCCCTCCCTTCCCCACATCCGCCTGAGCTTCCTCATTTCTCTTTCACGCCTTCTAGCTACTGCTAGGCAGGTCTGAAGGTCGGCTGATGGGTTCTCCCCCCTTACACTTCGTTCCCCCAGATGGAGGATGTGGGGTGAAAACCCTGATGGGAATGATGGGATGTGGGGTGAATACCCTGATGGGTCTTTGGGTTGAACCATTTGCATCAACAACCCTGCCCCATTCAACCCCCTCTCTGCACCCCACTTCCCCCAGTGTGGAGAATATGTGGCAGTGAGAACCCAGCCCCACGGCTCCCTAGCATGAGCGTGTTACTGGTTGAGGCACCAACACCCCTCGGGAAATAGGGGAAAGTCCAGCAGGGACCGGAGGCTGCTCATTCCTTGGTGGTATCCAGTCCCTGGTGTCCCCGGCCCCTCTCCCGTCCAGGGGGGTGGGTGTAGGGCTCAGCCACTGGGAGAGGATCCAGCCATGCTGTGCTGGGCCCAGCAGGTACTCGGGAGGGGGCGCTGTTCCCACTGTAGAGCTCCCCCACGTATATCTGCCGTGGGTTATTTCACAGTCATGGGGCAGGAAGCAGGAAGGTGGGGCTGGGTTGAAGCCCTGTGTCGGTGCCTTGTTCCCCCATCTGCTCTTCCCCTCACTCCCTACGGGTCTCCCCGCTATCCCTACTCCAGACTCCCTGCCGGCCCCCACACGCTCTCTGTGCCCCCCACACACCGTGTATCTCTGTGGGGAGCTGCTCATCAGGTCGGCTCCCAGGCCTGTCCGAGGGATGAAATCCAGGTTCTGCTGGCACTTGGGTAAAATCTCCAACCCCAATAACTGGGACAAGGTGGAAACCAAGGCTGAGCCGGGGCCCTACTCCTGTGACCTCACAATACACCAGGTTCCAGCAGAGGCCATATCCTTGCTGAGCGACCCTCTCTCAATAGCAGTGCTGCTCTTTGTGTTTAGCCCTGGGGCCGACCTACCTGATCTCCTACATCACACACAAGTCACCAGGTACGATGGGTTGCAGGTCAATGCTGTCCTGGGTGCAGTGTGGAGGTATCTAGTGCTGCAACTTCCTCTCCTATTGGGTTGCAGTAAGATCCTGGGGTGCAGGGCAGTGCTATGTCAGTGTAATATTGGGGTGTGGTGTTATTCTAGATTAGGGTGCAGGGTCTGACTGGGGTGCAGTGGAATTGCTGAGGGCATCTATTCCTCCTGTGGGTATCCTTCCCTTGCTCCAGTTAGCCAGTAATAACCTTCTCCCCGGCACCTCCTCCTCCCAGCTCTCTGAGCCCCTTCTCCTGCACTGAAATCTCACCCGTTGTCTTTTCCAGACACCCCTGCAGCCCCCACCCTCTCCCTGAGCCCCTCACGCCAGCTGTACCTCTCCAGGGAGTTTGTTACGTTCACGTGTTCAGCTCCCCCCAGTGATCTCACTGTTACAGGATTCCAGTTCTCCAGAGCTGCTGGAAAGATTATCTCCTCCGGTAACAGTGACGCGCACACCCTGAGCTATATAAGGCAGAAAGACACCGGATCATACACCTGTGGTTGCTAGTTGCTCGGCATCAAATGTCCGGGGACTTGCAGCAGCCGTTTTCTTCTTGGGCTCTTCATGGGCATGGGGCCCCAGGCCACAAGGCATCTGACACACCTGATATCTGGGTCTCTGCAAAGAGGAAACAATCTTTCCCCACCAACTCGTTAGCCATGCAGCACATAGGGGAAACTGAGGCATGCACCATATTAATAGAAAATTGCCATAGGGTCACCCCCCCCCCAACACCTCAGCTTTACTCCCTGCCTCTAGTCAGGGCCACTCCCTGCATCTCAGACACTCTGTGGTGGGCACGGGGGTCCCACCTGATCAGCAAAGAATGGGCACTGAGAGGTAGCTCCAGCCCTGGGGTCCCAGGTGGGCACTGCTCGGGGGAAGCTCACACCGCTGGAGACCTGGCTGGGCACTGTCAGGGCCACCCACTGTGAATCTTCATCCCTGCAGCTGCCTGAATTCCTCAGTGATGATTTCTATCAGGAGAGGGATTGGGGTTACTGTCATGTTACCCTGACCCCCTCTGCCACCAATACGCCAGGATCCTCTACTGCCTTCGTGTATCAGAGGGGAAGGTGCGACCCTGAGGTGCTCGGCATTCACAGCTGAGACAGAGACCACCTGTCCCTTACCCCTGCTGTGCACTGAGCAACCCAGCCCTGCAAGCGGATCCCACAGAGTGTCCCTGCCTCCTGCTGGGAACCATGTGGGCACTGTGCAGGGTTGGGGCTCAGTGAGATACAGGGGAGCAGTGAGAGGAAACGCAGTGGGTGGAAAAACTCCCCCCTCCCTTACCCACATCCACCCTGGGTTCCTCATTTCTCTGCAGTACTTTCTAGCTACTGCTAGGCAGGTCTGATGGTCGGCTGATGGGTTCTCCTCCCTCTTCTCCCTCTGCCCCCAGAATGGAGAACATGGGGTGAATACCCTTCCCCCCTCCAACGCTCTTTCTGCACCCCACTTCCCCCAGCATGGAGAGTGTGGGGTAGTGAGAGCCCAGCCCCACAACTCCCTGGGGTGAGCGTGTTACTGCCAGAGACTCCAACACCCAGCAGGCAGGAGGGGAGAGTCCAGCAGGGACCGGAGGTGGCTCATTTCTTGGTGGGATCCCATCCCAATTGTCCCCCTCCGCTCTCCCATCCAGGTGGCTGGGGGTTGGAGCTCAGACAGTGGGAGAGGATCTAGCCATGATGTGCTGGGCCCAGCAGGTACTGGGGAGGGGGCGCTGTTCCCACAGCTTTATTGGAGAGCTCCCCCATGTGTATCTGCCATCAAGTCTGTCACAGGCACTGGGGCACGAGATAAGCAAGTGGGACTAGGGTGAGGCCCTGTGTTGGGGCCTTGTCCCCCCACCTGCTCTTCCCCTCTCTAGCAAAGTGAGACTCACCCCTGCGGCGCCTCTTGCTGGTCATCTCGGGAATTAGCTCTTCCAGCCTCTGCAGCACCCTCTGCAGGCCGGTGTCTCACCTGCCACTGGACTCCATGTCCCTCCCAGACCCCAGTGTCCTTTACGTCAGGGTTCTGCCCCCTAGCAGCAACCCACAAACTCCCCTCCCAGGGGAACCCCCAAACCCCTATCCCCACCTTGCCTCAGTGGCTACTGCCAGTCTCCAGTTAGCCCCGCTCACGGGGGCAGATGGCAGTCTATAAACCACTCATCATCGGCAAGGGGGGTTGGACCAGCTGCCTCTGCCTATTCCTGGGCTGCCCCTCTGCAGCCCTAGTACCCTTTTTGTGGGCCCTTAACTCGGCCTGCAGCCTGGGGCTTAGCTAGACTGGAGCTCCCCAGTTCCTTCTGCCCTTCCCTAGCACTGCTCCACCCTAGATACCCTTCTCAGCTCCCAGGCAGCCAGGTCCTTCTCTCTCTAGAGAGAGAGTCTCTCCCACAGCCTCTGGCCCTCAGCCCTCTTACAGGGCCAGCTGTGGCCTGGTTGGGGTGTGGCCTCAGCTGTGGCTGCTTCTCCAAGCAGCCCAGCCTTTCACAGCCTCAGCCCTCTCCAGGGCTGCCTTAACCCCTTCAGGGCTGGAGCGGGGTGACCACCCCACTACACCTTCTCACCCTTGTGTCCCGCCCCGACACAAAGTGGCGGGACCTCCTGCCACCTCTGGAGGGTGAGAAGCCCCGGTGGGCCAGCCTATATTCCACCCTGGTCCCGAGGCCCGCCGGGGATGTCAGCTGGCGGCTCCTTCATGGGGCTGTGAGCACGGGCGTGTACTTGGCGCGGGTTCACCCCTGTCCCTGACACCTGCCCCTTTTGCGGCGTGAGGGAGACCCTGGCGCACATTTACCTGGAGTGCGCCAGGTTGCAGCCCCTATACCGGCTCCTCACGAACCTTCTGTTACGTTTCTGGCTGCACTTTTCTCCTCACCTCCTTCTCTACGCACTCCCTATCCGTGGCCCCACGAAGTCATGGGACCTCCTGGTCAACTTCCTCCTGGCCCTAGCTAAAATGGCCATCTATGCCACCAGGGAGAGGAGGTTGGCGAATGAAGACTCCTGTGACTGTGGGGCCTGTTTCCGATCCTCTGTCCGTTCACGCATCCGGGCAGAGTTCCTCTGGGCGGCGTCCACTGGCTCCCTTGACGCCTTTGAGGAGCAGTGGGCGCTGTCCGGGGTTCTCTGCTCGGTGTCCCCGTCAGGTTCCCTTATTTTGACCCTTTGACCGCACTCCTGTCCCTGTTTTTCATTGGTTGTCCCCCGGAATTATTTGGGTTTCGGTCTTGTAGATCCTCCCCTTAGGCTGGGGGGGCGGGGTCCTTTAGCAGTGGGCGGGCTTCCACCCGCCCACATCCTGGACACCCAATAGGTACACCCTCACTCCATGGGGGTCTCTCCCCTGCCTCTATTCCAGACTCCCTGCCGGTCTCCAGACTCAGGTTTCCACCTTCTGCCCAGTTATATCTGGAGAGAGAACGTAGAGATCTTGGTGGCTGTACAAGGACCATCAAACGCTCTCCCCATCCCTGGTCCTCAGCCACTTCTCCCTGGCAAAATCTACACCAGGGTTTATTTCCTAGAGCAGCCGGGAGCTGGTCACCCACCCAGACACCGCAGCGATCGGCAACCCAGACACCCCAGCAGTGGCAGATTGGATGTGTGGTTTGGACACTGAACTGGGTCTCAGTGGGTCTGGGTCCAGGGACCAGGGCACATTATGGGAAGCCCTGAGCCAGATGTGCCTTGACAATTCGACAGTGCGCTGGGACTTGGAGAGGGTCCAGTTCCCAGTCCTGCCACAGACTCTCCCCTTGGCCTTGGACCAGTCACTTCCCTTGGGGATCTCCAAGGAGACGAAGGGTGTTTGGTGCCAAAATCCCATTGAAATTTCTTGGGGGCCTAACTCGTTTAAGCGCCTGATGAACTCTGGGCCTCAGTTTCCCCAATTAGAATGGGGACAATACCTCCTCCTTGCCTTTCGGGGTGGGGTGATGACACCTGCATGAATGTCCATGGCATACAAAGATACCAGGACGAGAGGAGCCAGCTTAGCCCTGGATTTGGCCCTGGGGCGACCGCTGCTGGAATCCTGCATGCAGTTTTGGTCTCCACNTCCTTTAGCAGTGGGCGGGCTTCCACCCGCCCACATCCTGGACACCCAATAGGTACACCCTCACTCCATGGGGGTCTCTCCCCTGCCTCTATTCCAGACTCCCTGCCGGTCTCCAGACTCAGGTTTCCACCTTCTGCCCAGTTATATCTGGAGAGAGAACGTAGAGATCTTGGTGGCTGTACAAGGACCATCAAACGCTCTCCCCATCCCTGGTCCTCAGCCACTTCTCCCTGGCAAAATCTACACCAGGGTTTATTTCCTAGAGCAGCCGGGAGCTGGTCACCCACCCAGACACCGCAGCGATCGGCAACCCAGACACCCCAGCAGTGGCAGATTGGATGTGTGGTTTGGACACTGAACTGGGTCTCAGTGGGTCTGGGTCCAGGGACCAGGGCACATTATGGGAAGCCCTGAGCCAGATGTGCCTTGACAATTCGACAGTGCGCTGGGACTTGGAGAGGGTCCAGTTCCCAGTCCTGCCACAGACTCTCCCCTTGGCCTTGGACCAGTCACTTCCCTTGGGGATCTCCAAGGAGACGAAGGGTGTTTGGTGCCAAAATCCCATTGAAATTTCTTGGGGGCCTAACTCGTTTAAGCGCCTGATGAACTCTGGGCCTCAGTTTCCCCAATTAGAATGGGGACAATACCTCCTCCTTGCCTTTCGGGGTGGGGTGATGACACCTGCATGAATGTCCATGGCATACAAAGATACCAGGACGAGAGGAGCCAGCTTAGCCCTGGATTTGGCCCTGGGGCGACCGCTGCTGGAATCCTGCATGCAGTTTTGGTCTCCACCATTCAAGGATGGTGATAAATTGGAGAGGGGGCAGGGCAGGTTTAGGGTTCTGATTAAATGGTTGCAAAACCTGCCTTAGAATGAGACTCTAGGAGCTCGAGCTGTTTAGAGTAACAACGAGAAGGTTCCTATCTGGGGAACAGAAATTTGATAATCGACGGCTCTTCAATTGAACAGACAAAGATCAAACACAATCCAACAGCTGTGAGCTGAAGGAAGACAAATTGACACTGGCAATAAGCCTCAGATGTTAACTATGAGGGGAATTCAATACTGGGAACATTTCCCAGGGATCGTGATGGATTCTCCAGCGCTGGCGATTTCTGAAATAAGCTTGAATGTTTTTCTCAGAGATCTTCTCTAGGTCACAGAGGAATGAGTTCAGGGAAGTCCTAGGACCTGGGTGACACAGGAGGTCGGACTCCATGATCACAATGGTCCCTTCTGGCCTTGGTATCTATGAAAAGGTCCCATAGGGAGAGAGAGACTGGCCGTGGTTCATTTGCCGTGGTGTATTTCCCAACGTGAGGGTGGGGGCCGGGCAGTGAGATGAGGCTGGCTTGCGATCATGTCTCTCCAGGACTCATCTCTTCCCCCCTCCCTCTGCACTGACCCCTCTGCCTCTGTTCTAGATCACCCGCCGACCCCGACACTCTCTCGGGACCCCAGTTACACAGAGTATCTCCCAGGGGAGCAGGTTACCCTCACGTGCTCGGCTCCTGGGCGTGAGCCGGATTGGAGATACAGATTCTTCTATCAAGAAGGGCAGCAGGAACCCAGCATAGTCCAAGACCAGAATGAAGGCGCCCAGCTGGAGCTCACAGCTGAGAAGGGAAATGCTGGGACATACACCTGTGCATACTGGAGATGGGAATCCAATCGAGAGATCTCATCTAGGAACAGCAGCTCCGTCTCCATCACAGTGACAGGTGAGCCCCTGTTTTTCCGGCTGTTTGATGGGAGAGTCTCTAGGGATCTGACGCCCAGCCTGTGACAGAGCCTCAGGTGCGGTGCTCTAGAGCAGCTCTGGAGCAGTCCCTGGGACGGCCCCTTCCCTGTGTCAGCCCCCGTAGGGACACAGTCTCACTAGGGGCCATTTGGCTGCAGCGCCTCCTGGGACTGAACCTTGGAGCCTTCAGCACCCCTGGGTCACAGCTCGAGCTCCCCGCAGCGACACCACCTCATTGCACACCTGAGACAGACACTTGCAGACCCAAAGGGAGCAACGCGCCCCCACCTTCCTTAAACTGCCGTGACTCTCAGCTAGTGCGGTAACAGCAGGAGGTTTATTGGCTATTTTGGAACCAGCGTAGAAAGTCCTTAGTTCCCGTCGAGAACAGAAAGTTACAGCAAAGTCCATCTGGGTCAGTCCGGAGTCCTCTGGCCCCTCTGTAGTCCCAGTTCCTGAGCGTCTTCTGCTTCCAGCAGCCCACACTTAGCAACCCCACCTGGCCCCTCCTCAGTCCATTGTTCTTGTTACCGGGGAAAGCTTGTCACCTGACCCTTCTCCTTAGCCTTTTGTTCTCAGGCTGGTCACACCCCACTGCCTTCCTGCACAGGGTGGGCCATCCATGGTCATTAGTTGCTAGGCATCAAATATCTGAGCAATTGGACTGGCCATTGTCTTCTTGGGCTCTTCATGGGTATGGGTCCCATGCCCCAGGCTGCTAGGCATCAGCCACACCCGATATCTGGGTCTCTGCAAAGAGGAGACAATTTTTTCCCACCACCTCGTTAGCCATGCAGCACATAGGGGAAACTGAGGCATGCACCCTATTAATAGAAAATTGCCATATGGTCACCCCTCCAGCACCTCAGCTTTACTCCCTGCCTCTAGTCAGGGCCACTCCCTGCATCTCAGACACTCTGTGGTGGGTAGGGGGGTCCCACCTGACTGCAAAGAATGGGCACTGAGAGGGCACTGCTGTGGGGTAGCTCCAGCCCTGGGGTCCCAGGTGGGCACTGCTCGGGGGAAGCTCACACCGCTGGAGACCTGGCTGGGCACTGTCGGGGCCACCCACCGTGAATCTTCACCCTTGCAGCTGCCTGGATTCCTCGGTCATGATTTCTATCAGGAGAGGGATTGGTTACTGTCATGTTACCCTGACCCCCTGCTGCCACCAATATGCTGGGATCCTCTGCTGCCTTCGTGTATCAGAGGGGAAGGTGCTACCCTGGGGTGCTCGGCATTTGGGGGTGAAAGCACCGTAGGATAAAAATTCTTCTCTCAAGTCAAGGATTTGGTCTCTGAAGAGGTCCCTAGTCCCCGTGGAGTGACCGGCTGATTTGCACAGCTGAGACAGAGACCACCCATCCCATACCCCTGCAGTGCAGTGAGCAATCGAGCCCTGCCAGCGGATCCCACACAGTGTCCCTGTCTCCTGCTGGGAACCATGTGGGCACTGTGCAGGGTTGGGGTTCAGTTAGATACAGGGGAGCAGTGAGAGGAAACACGGTGGGTGGAAAAACTCCCCCCTCCCTTCTCCACATCCACCCCGGCTTCCTCATTTCTGTGCAGTACTTTCTAGCTCCTGCTAGGTAGGTCTGATGGTCGGCTGATGGGTTCTCCTCCCTCTTCTGCCTCTGCCCCTAGAATGGAGAATGTGGGGTGAATACCCTGATGGGAATGGGGGTTTTGG
The DNA here is from genome assembly GCA_003942145.1 of Platysternon megacephalum. NCBI lineage: Eukaryota > Metazoa > Chordata > Testudines > Platysternidae > Platysternon > Platysternon megacephalum. The sequence continues at coordinate 60,418 of QXTE01000823.1, forward strand.
GGTTGAACCATTTGCATCAGCAACCCTCCCCCCTCCCAACGCTCTTTCTGCACCCCTCTTCTCCAGCATGGATAGAGTGTGGGGTAGTGAGACCCCAGCCCCATAACTCCCTAGGGTGAGCGTGTTACTCGCTGAGACTCCAACACCCACCAGGCAGGAGGGGAGAGTCCAGCAGGGACCGGAGGCTGCTCATTTCTTGGTGGATCCCATCCCAGTTGTCCCCCTCCCCTCTTCCATCCAGGTGGGTGGGGGTTGGAGCTGAGACACGGGGAGAGGATCCAGCCATGCTGTGCTGGGCCCAGCAGGTACTGGGGAGGGGGCGCTGTTCCCACAGGTTTACTGGAGAGCTCCCCCATGTATATCTGCCATCAAGTCTGTCACAGGCACTGGGGCACGAGAGAGGGAGGTGGGACTAGGGTGAGGCCCTGTGTTGCGGCCTTGTTCCCTCATCTGCTGTTCCCCTCACTCCCTGGGGGTCTCTCCCCTGCCTCTGTTCCAGACTCCCTGCTGGCCCCCAGTATCTCTTTGCGCCCCCACCTCCCCCCCACCAATATACTATGTATCTCCTAGGGGAACCGCTCACAGTCATCTGCTCAGCTCTCGGGCTGTCCGCGGGATGAAATCCAGGTTCTACCGGCACTTGGGTGAAATCTCCAACCCCAATAACTGGGACCAGACGGAAACCAAGGCTGAGCCAGGGCCCTGCTCCTGTGACTACACAATACGCCAGGCTCCAGTGGAGGCCATATCCATGCTGAGTGACCCTCTCTCAATAGCAGTGCAGAATAAGGCCTCTTTCTCTTTGTGTTTAGCCCTGGGGCCGACCTATCTGATCTCCTACACCACACACAAGTCACACGGTACATTGGGTTGCAGGTCAATGCTGCACTGGGGTGCAGTGTGGAGGTATCTAGGGCTGCAACTTCCTCTCCTATTGGGTTGCAGTAAGAGCCTGGGGTGCAGCGCGGGGCTATGTCGGGATGCAGTGTTATATTGGGGAGTGGTGTGATGCTAGATTGGGGTGCAGGGTCGGATTGGGGTGCAGTGGAATTGCCGGGGGCAACTATTCCTCCTGTGGGATCCCTCCCTCGCTCCAGTTAGCCAGTAACAACCTTCTCCCCGGCATCTCTTCCTCCCGGCTCTCTGGGGTGTTTGGTGCCAAAATCCCAACTCTGGGTCTCAGTTTCCCCAATTACAATGGGGACAATTCCTCCTCCTTGCATTTTGGGGTGGGGTGATGACACATGCACGAATGTCCATGGCATACAAAGATACCAGGGTGAGAGGAGCCATCTTACCCCTGGATTTGGCCCTGGGGCGACCGCTGCTGGAATCCTGCATGCAGTTCTGGTCTCCACCATTCAAGGATGGTGATAAATTGGAGAGGGGGCAGGGCAGGTTTAGGGTTATGATTAAACAGTTGCAAAAGCTGCCTTAGAGTGAGACTCCAGGAGCTCGAGCTGTTTAGCCTAACAACGAGAAGGTTCATATCTGGGGAACAGAAATTTGATAATCGACGGCTCTTCAATTGAACAGACAAAGATCAAACACAACCCAAAGGCTGGGAGCTGAAGCTAGACAAATGCAGACTGGCAATAAGGTGCAGATTTTAGCAGTGAGGGGAATTAACCCTGGGACAATTCCCCAGCAGTTGTGGTGGATTCTTCATCACTGGCGATTTCTGAATCAAGCCTGAATGTTTCTCTCAGAGATCTGCTCTAGGTCATAGAGGAATCAGTTCAGGGAAATCCTAGGGCCTGGGTGACACAGGAGGTCGGACTCCATGATCACAATGGTCCCTTCTCGCCTTGGGATCTATAAAAAGATCCCAGAGGCCGGGCCGCCCCTAACTATTTTGATGCCCTATGCAGCCCCCCTGCAGGGGGGCTGGGTGGGGTCCCAGACCTCCGCCTGGGGGCTGTGTGGGGCCCCGCCCCAGTCCTCCGAGGGGGGGAGGAAGCTGGCCACTTCCTGCGGGAAGTGGAGTGACCCGGCCCCAGCCGGCTCCACTCCCCTGGCTCCCAGGCTTGGGGGAACCGCCCCCCAGCACTCACCGGCGATGTGGCTGGGAGCCAGGGGAGCGGAACAGGTTGGGGCCGGGTGGCTCTACTTACCGGTGAGGGCAGGCCCAAGTCCTCAGGGAGTGGGGGTGGAGCAGGGGCGGGAAGAGGCGGGGTTGGGGCAGAGCAGGGGCTGGGGCCATAGGGAAGAGGCGGAGAAGGGGCTGGAGCAGCACACAGCTGTGCAGCGGCACAGGGGACCAGGAAATTAGTGCCCCAAATTTCCTGGTGCCTTACGCAGCTGCGTAATTTGCGTATGGGTAGGGACGGCCCTGCCAGAGGGAGAGAGAGAGAGAGAGAGACGGGCCATGGTTTATTTGCCGTGGTGTATTTCCCAGCGTGGGGGGCGGGTGCCGGGCAGTGAGATGAGACTGTTTGTGATCATGTCTGTCCAGAACTCATCTCTTCTGCCTTCTCCTCATTCAATCATGGCCTCTCCCTCTCCACAGACCCCTCTGCCTCTGTTCTAGATCGTCCACCAGCCCCCACGCTCTCTCGGGACCCCGGGTACACAGTGTATCTCCCAGGGGAGCAGGTTACCCTCACGTGCTTGGCTCCTGGGAGTGAGCTGGATTCGAGATACAGATTCTTCTATCAAGAAGGGCAGCAGGACCCCAGCATAGTCCAACAGCCGAATGAAGGCGCCCAGCTGGAGCTCACAGCTGAGAAGGGAAATGCTGGGACATACACCTGTGCGTACTGGAGACGGGAATCCAATCGAGAGATCTCATCTAGGAACAGCAACTCCGTTCCCATCACAGTGACAGGTGAGCCCCTGTTTTTCCTGCTGTTTGATGGGAGAGTCTCTAGGGATCTGACGCCCACCCTGTGACAGAGCCTCAGGTGCGATGCTCTAGAGCCACTCTGGAGCAGTCCCTGGGACGGCCCCTTCCCTGTGTCAGCCCCCGTAGGGTCACAGTCTCACTAGGGGCCATTTGGCTGCAGCACCTGCTGGGACTGAACCTTGGAGCCTTCAGCACCCCTGGGTCACGCTATGAGCTCCCCGCAGCGACACCACCTCATTGCACACCTGAGACAGACATTTGCAGACCCAAAGGGAGCAACGCGCCCCCACCTTCCTTAAACTGCCGTGACTCTCAGCTAGTGCGGTAACAGCAGGAGGTTTATTGGCTATTTTGGAACCAGCGTAGAAAGTCCTTAGTTCCCGTCGAGAACAGAAAGTTACAGCAAAGTCCATCTGGGTCAGTCCGGAGTCTAGAGTCCTCTGGCCCCTCTGTAGTCCCAGTCCCTGAGCGTCTTCTGCTTCCAGCAGCCCACACTGAGCAACCCCACCTGGCCCCTCCTCAGTCCATTGTTCTTGTTACCGGGGAAAGCTTGTCACCTGACCCTTCTCCTTAGCCTTTTGTTCTCAGGCTGGTCACACCCCACTGCCTTCCTGCACAGGGTGGGCCATCCATGGTCATTAGTTGCTAGGCATCAAATATCTGAGCAATTGGACTGGCCATTGTCTTCTTGGGCTCTTCATGGGTATGGGTCCCATGCCCCAGGCTGCTAGGCATCAGCCACACCCGATATCTGGGTCTCTGCAAAGAGGAGACAATTTTTTCCCACCACCTCGTTAGCCATGCAGCACATAGGGGAAACTGAGGCATGCACCCTATTAATAGAAAATTGCCATATGGTCACCCCTCCAGCACCTCAGCTTTACTCCCTGCCTCTAGTCAGGGCCACTCCCTGCATCTCAGACACTCTGTGGTGGGTAGGGGGGTCCCACCTGACTGCAAAGAATGGGCACTGAGAGGGCACTGCTGTGGGGTAGCTCCAGCCCTGGGGTCCCAGGTGGGCACTGCTCGGGGGAAGCTCACACCGCTGGAGACCTGGCTGGGCACTGTCGGGGCCACCCACCGTGAATCTTCACCCTTGCAGCTGCCTGGATTCCTCGGTCATGATTTCTATCAGGAGAGGGATTGGTTACTGTCATGTTACCCTGACCCCCTGCTGCCACCAATATGCTGGGATCCTCTGCTGCCTTCGTGTATCAGAGGGGAAGGTGCTACCCTGGGGTGCTCGGCATTTGGGGGTGAAAGCACCGTAGGATAAAAATTCTTCTCTCAAGTCAAGGATTTGGTCTCTGAAGAGGTCCCTAGTCCCCGTGGAGTGACCGGCTGATTTGCACAGCTGAGACAGAGACCACCCATCCCATACCCCTGCAGTGCAGTGAGCAATCGAGCCCTGCCAGCGGATCCCACACAGTGTCCCTGTCTCCTGCTGGGAACCATGTGGGCACTGTGCAGGGTTGGGGTTCAGTTAGATACAGGGGAGCAGTGAGAGGAAACACGGTGGGTGGAAAAACTCCCCCCTCCCTTCTCCACATCCACCCCGGCTTCCTCATTTCTGTGCAGTACTTTCTAGCTCCTGCTAGGTAGGTCTGATGGTCGGCTGATGGGTTCTCCTCCCTCTTCTGCCTCTGCCCCTAGAATGGAGAATGTGGGGTGAATACCCTGATGGGAATGGGGGTTTTGGGGTTGAACCATTTGCATCAGCAACCCTCCCCCCTCCCAACGCTCTTTCTGCACCCCTCTTCTCCAGCATGGATAGAGTGTGGGGTAGTGAGACCCCAGCCCCATAACTCCCTAGGGTGAGCGTGTTACTCGCTGAGACTCCAACACCCACCAGGCAGGAGGGGAGAGTCCAGCAGGGACCGGAGGCTGCTCATTTCTTGGTGGATCCCATCCCAGTTGTCCCCCTCCCCTCTTCCATCCAGGTGGGTGGGGGTTGGAGCTGAGACACGGGGAGAGGATCCAGCCATGCTGTGCTGGGCCCAGCAGGTACTGGGGAGGGGGCGCTGTTCCCACAGGTTTACTGGAGAGCTCCCCCATGTATATCTGCCATCAAGTCTGTCACAGGCACTGGGGCACGAGAGAGGGAGGTGGGACTAGGGTGAGGCCCTGTGTTGCGGCCTTGTTCCCTCATCTGCTGTTCCCCTCACTCCCTGGGGGTCTCTCCCCTGCCTCTGTTCCAGACTCCCTGCTGGCCCCCAGTATCTCTTTGCGCCCCCACCTCCCCCCCACCAATATACTATGTATCTCCTAGGGGAACCGCTCACAGTCATCTGCTCAGCTCTCGGGCTGTCCGCGGGATGAAATCCAGGTTCTACCGGCACTTGGGTGAAATCTCCAACCCCAATAACTGGGACCAGACGGAAACCAAGGCTGAGCCAGGGCCCTGCTCCTGTGACTACACAATACGCCAGGCTCCAGTGGAGGCCATATCCATGCTGAGTGACCCTCTCTCAATAGCAGTGCAGAATAAGGCCTCTTTCTCTTTGTGTTTAGCCCTGGGGCCGACCTATCTGATCTCCTACACCACACACAAGTCACACGGTACATTGGGTTGCAGGTCAATGCTGCACTGGGGTGCAGTGTGGAGGTATCTAGGGCTGCAACTTCCTCTCCTATTGGGTTGCAGTAAGAGCCTGGGGTGCAGCGCGGGGCTATGTCGGGATGCAGTGTTATATTGGGGAGTGGTGTGATGCTAGATTGGGGTGCAGGGTCGGATTGGGGTGCAGTGGAATTGCCGGGGGCAACTATTCCTCCTGTGGGATCCCTCCCTCGCTCCAGTTAGCCAGTAACAACCTTCTCCCCGGCATCTCTTCCTCCCGGCTCTCTGGGGTGTTTGGTGCCAAAATCCCAACTCTGGGTCTCAGTTTCCCCAATTACAATGGGGACAATTCCTCCTCCTTGCATTTTGGGGTGGGGTGATGACACATGCACGAATGTCCATGGCATACAAAGATGCCAGGGTGCGAGGAGCCATCTTACCCCTGGATTTGGCCCTGGGGCGACCGCTGCTGGAATCCTGCATGCAGTTTTGGTCTCCACCATTCAAGGATGGTGATAAATTGGAGAGGAGGCAGGGCAGGGTTAGGGTTATGATTAAACAGTTGCAAAACCTGCCTTAGAGTGAGACTCCAGGAGCTCGAGCTGTTTAGCCTAACAACGAGAAGGTTCATATCTGGGGAACAGAAATTTGATAATCGACGGCTCTTCAATTGAACAGACAAAGATCAAACACAGCCCAAAGGCTGGGAGCTGAAGCTAGACAAATGCAGACTGGCAATAAGGTGCAGATTTTAGCAGTGAGGGGAATTAACCCTGGGACAATTCCCCAGCAGTTGTGGTGGATTCTTCATCACTGGCGATTTCTGAATCAAGCCTGAATGTTTCTCTCAGAGATCTGCTCTAGGTCATAGAGGAATCAGTTCAGGGAAATCCTAGGGCCTGGGTGACACAGGAGGTCGGACTCCATGATCACAATGGTCCCTTCTCGCCTTGGGATCTATAAAAAGATCCCAGAGGCCGGGCCGCCCCTAACTATTTTGATGCCCTATGCAGCCCCCCTGCAGGGGGGCTGGGTGGGGTCCCAGACCTCCGCCTGGGGGCTGTGTGGGGCCCCGCCCCAGTCCTCCGAGGGGGGGAGGAAGCTGGCCACTTCCTGCGGGAAGTGGAGTGACCCGGCCCCAGCCGGCTCCACTCCCCTGGCTCCCAGGCTTGGGGGAACCGCCCCCCAGCACTCACCGGCGATGTGGCTGGGAGCCAGGGGAGCGGAACAGGTTGGGGCCGGGTGGCTCTACTTACCGGTGAGGGCAGGCCCAAGTCCTCAGGGAGTGGGGGTGGAGCAGGGGCGGGAAGAGGCGGGGTTGGGGCAGAGCAGGGGCTGGGGCCATGGGGAAGAGGCGGAGAAGGGGCTGGAGCAGCACACAGCTGTGCAGCGGCACAGGGGACCAGGAAATTAGTGCCCCAAATTTCCTGGTGCCTTACGCAGCTGCGTAATTTGCGTATGGGTAGGGACGACCCTGCCAGAGGGAGAGAGAGAGAGAGAGAGACGGGCCATGGTTTATTTGCCGTGGTGTATTTCCCAGCGTGGGGGGCGGGTGCCGGGCAGTGAGATGAGACTGTTTGTGATCATGTCTGTCCAGAACTCATCTCTTCTGCCTTCTCCTCATTCAATCATGGCCTCTCCCTCTCCACAGACCCCTCTGCCTCTGTTCTAGATCGTCCACCAGCCCCCACGCTCTCTCGGGACCCCGGGTACACAGTGTATCTCCCAGGGGAGCGGGTTACCCTCACGTGCTCGGCTCCTGGGAGTGAGCTGGATTCGAGATACAGATTCTTCTATCAAGAAGGGCAGCAGGACCCCAGCATAGTCCAACAGCCGAATGAAGGCGCCCAGCTGGAGCTCACAGCTGAGAAGGGAAATGCTGGGTCATACACCTGTGCGTACTGGAGACGGGAATCCAATGGAGAGATCTCATCTAGGAACAGCAACTCCGTCCCCATCACAGTGACAGGTGAGCCCCTGTTTTTCCTGCTGTTTGATGGGAGAGTCTCTAGGGATCTGACACCCACCCTGTGACAGAGCCTCAGGTGCGATGCTCTAGAGCCACTCTGGAGCAGTCCCTGGGACGGCCCCTTCCCTGTGTCAGCCCCCGTAGGGACACAGTCTCACTAGGGGCCATTTGGCTGCAGCACCTGCTGGGACTGAACCTTGGAGCCTTCAGCACCCCTGGGTCACGCTATGAGCTCCCCGCAGCGACACCACCTCATTGCACACCTGAGACAGACACTTGCACACCCAAAGGGAGCAACACGCCCCCACCTTCCTTAAACTGCCGTGACTCTCAGCTAGTGCGGTAACAGCAGGAGGTTTATTGGCTATTTCGGAACCAGTGTAGAAAGTCCTTAGTCACCCTCGAGAACAGAAAGTTACAGCAAAGTCCATCTGGGTCAGTCCAGAGTCCTCTGGCCCCTCTGTAGTCCCAGTCCCGGAGCGTCTTCTGCTTCCAGCAGCCCACACTGAGCAACCCCACCTGGCCCCTCCTCAGTCCATTGTTCTTGTTTCTGGGGAAACCTCGTCACCTGACCCTTCTCCTTAGACCTTTGTTCTCCAGCTGGTCACACTCCACTGCCTTCCTGCAGAGAGGGGGCCATCCATGCTCGTTAGTTGCTGGGCATCAAATGTCCGGGAAATTGGAGTGGCCATTGTCTTCTTGGGCTCTTCATGGGCATGGGCCCCAAGCCCCAGGCCGCTAGGCATCAGCCACACCCGATATCTGGGTCTCTGCAAAGAGGAAACAATCTTTTCCCACCATCTCGTTAGCCATGCAGCACATAGGGGAAACTGAGGCATGCACCCTATTAATAGAAAATTGCCATATGGTCCCCCCCCCCCCCCAACACCTCACCTTTACCCCCTGCCTCTAGTCAGGGCCACTCCCTGCATCTCAGACACTCTGTGATGGGCAGGGGGGTCTCACCCGAATGCAAAGAATGGGCACTGAGAGGGCACCGCTGTGGAGTAGCTCCAGCCCTGGGGTCCCAGGTGGGCACTGCTTGGGGGAATTTCACACCGCTGGAGACCTGGGTGGGCACTGTCAGGGCCACCCACTGTGAATCTTCATCCCTGCAGCTGCCTGGATTCCTCGGTCATGATTTCTATCAGGAGAGGGATTGGGGTTACTGTCATGTTACCCTGACCCCCTGCTGGCACCAATACGCCAGGATCCTCTGCTGCCTTCGCGTATCAGAGGGGAAGGTGCGACACTGGGGTGCTCGGCATTCAGTGGAGAAAGCACCATAGGATACAAATTCTTCTCTCAAAGCAGGGATTTGGTCTGTGAAGCGGTCCCTGGTCCTAGTGGAGTGACCGGCTGATTCGCACAGCTGAGACAGAGACCATCCATCCCGTACCCCTGCTGTGCACTGAGCAACCTAGTCCAGCCAGTGGATCCCACACAGAGTGTCCCTGCCTCCTGCTGGGAACCATGTGGGCACTGTGCAGGGTTGGGGCTCAGTGAGATACAGGGGAGCAGTGAGAGGAAACGCGGCGGGTGGAAAAACTCCCCCCTCCCTTCCCCACATCCACCCCGGTTCCTCATTTCTGTGCAGTACTTTCTAGCTGTCACGGAGTAGGGGGAAGTCAGGGTCCTGCACCCCCCTCTTCCTGCGATTCACTGTGACTCTCAGCCAGGCAGTAAAACAGAAGTTTTATTAGACAGGAACACGGTCCCAAGCAGAGCTGTAGGTACAACCAGGACCCCCCCAGCCAGGTCCCTCTGGGGAGGCGGGGGGGAGGGAGCTTAGATCCCAACCCTGGTGTTTCCCTTCATTTCCCCAGCCAGCTTCAAACTGAAACTCCCCTGCAGCTGTCTCCTTCCACCCTCCCCCTGGCTCCTCCTCCAGCAAAGGTGTCACCTGGCCCCACCCCCGTCCCAGCTCAGGTTACAGGCTCAGGTATTGTCCCTCAAATAAAGTCATCCCCTATGCAGACAGTCCCAGTAAAACTAGACGACATTCCCCGGTCAGTCCGCCCCGCTCCCTACTGCATCACATCTTCCCCCCTTTGAGACTGAACTGAGCGGGGTCACTCTGACCAGCGACCTGGGGAAGTTCAGGGCCCCCTCTCTGGGACAACGCATCCGCTATCATGTTGGCACTTCCCTTCACCACGTCCATATCATAATCTTGCAGGAGCAGGCTCCACCTCAGGAGCTTGGCGTTGGCTCCCTTCATCTGGTGTAGCGAGGTCAGGGAGGAGTGGTCGGTGTACACGGTGAAGTGTCGCCCAAATAGATATGGCTCTAGTTTCTTAAGGGCCCACACCATAGCCAGGCATTCCTTCTGGATGGCCGCGTAGTTTTGTTCCTGGGGTAGCAACTTCTTGCTCAAGTACATGATGGGATGTCTCTCCCCTTTTTCATCATCCTGCATTAGCACCACCCCCAGTCCCATGTCTGAGGCATCGGTGAACACCAGAAAGGGCTTGTCAAAGTCTGGGTTTGCCAGAACTGGGCCACTGACCAGAGCTTCCTTCAGCGCACAGAGAGCCCTCTGGCACTGCTTGGTCCAGACCACCTTGTCTGGCTTCCCTTTCTGGCACAGCTCAGTGATGGGGGCGGCTATGGAGCTAAAGTGGGGCACAAATCTTCGATAGTACCCCGCCATCCCAATAAAGGCTTGGACCTGCTTTTTGGTTTGTGGAGCGGGCCAGTCTCTGATCACCTCCACTTTGGCTGATTCTGGCTTTAGGCAGCTGCTCCCCACCGAATGGCCTAGGTAAGGTACTTCAGCCATGCCCACCTTGCACTTCTCAGCCTTTACGGTCAGCCCAGCCTCCTGGAGTCGGTCCAGCACTTGTTTAACCTGGGACACGTGGTCCTCCCAGGCCTGGCTAAAGACACAGATGTCATCAATATACGCCACGGCAAAACTCTCCATCCCCTTCAGTAGCTGATCCACCAGGCGCTGGAAGGTGGCCGGTGCTCCCTTGAGGCCGAAAGGCAGGGTCAGGAACTCATAGAGCCCCAGAGGGGTGATAAAGGCCGATTTCAGCCTGGCATCTGCATCCAGCGGCACTTGCCAGTAGCCCTTTGTAAGATCCATGGTGGTAAGGTACTGAGCTCCTCCCAATGTGTGTAGGAGCTCGTCAGGCCTGGGCATGGGGTAGGCATCGGATACAGTGATGGCAATGAGCTTCCGATAGTCCACACATAACCGGATCGACCCGTCTTTTTGGGGGACCAGCACTACCGGCAAGGCCCAAGGGCTGGAAGATGGCTGGATCACCCCCAAAGCCAGCATGTCCCTGACCTCTCTTTCCAGGTCCTAAGCAGTTTTCCCTGTGACTTGGAAGGGGGAGCATCTTATAGGAGGATTCAATCTGGTCTCCACCTGGTGGACAGTCAAATTAGTGCGTCCAGGCTGGTTGGAAAACAGCTGTCTGTACAGATGGAGCACCCCTCTGATCTCAACTTCCTGGGCAGGGGTTAGCCGATCAGAGAGGGGAATTGTTTCCAGGGGGGAGCCAGCTCTTGTCCCAGGGAATAGATCTACAAAAGGGTCATCTCCCTGCTCCTCCCAATGTCCACACACGGCCAACACCACAGTTCCCCTGTCATAATATGGCTTCATCATATTCACATGGTACATCCTGCGGTGGTGTGCCCGGTTCAACAGCTCCACCACATAGTTTACCGCATTTAGTTCTTTGACAACCTTGAAAGGACCTTCCCAGGCAGCCTGTAGTTTGTTTTTCCTGACGGGGATGAGAACCATCACCTGATTCCCGGTGGCGTAGGTGCGGGCCTGCGCCGAGCGGTCATACCAGACCTTCTGCTTCCTCTGGGCTCTGGCTAGAGGTCACAACTAGGGCATTCTGGGGGTTGCTTGGCCAGTCCTCTAGGTCCCCCCCATCAACACCTCAGTGAGCAAATGGTGATGCACCCCCACGTCCTTGGGGCCCTCCTTGGCCCCCCATTTCAGATGTATCCTCGCCATGGGCACCTTGAATGGGGTCCTGCCCACCCCCATCAGGGCCAGGTAGGTGTCAGCCATCACCCGATCTGGAGCTACCACCCCAGGCCGGGCCAGCGTCACCTCAGTGCCCGTGTCCCAGTATCCATTGACCTTCCTCCCATCCGCCTCAGGGTAACAAGGCACTTGCTCCGCAGGGACAGCCCCCGCACCCACCCTGTAAACTGAGAACCTTGTGTCCGGAGCATCCAGCCCCCAGAGAAGCTGGCCTGGGGCACTCCTCCCTCCTGAGCAGTTGGGAAGCTGTCAGCCCCCCTTGCCTGGGAAGCTGGCCCCTCATCCGGATGGGTCCCTACCCAGTTAACCCAGTGTGGGTTCGGTCTGCTCAGTCTGTCCTTGAGCTTGGGGCACTGGGTCCGTATGTGACCTCTCTGGCCACAGTAATAGCAGCTCATGTCCTGTTGGTCCCCTCGAGCCGGTCGTTGGTTGGTCCTGACGCCAGAAGTTCCCCTTGGGAGGGGGTTCTCCATGTTCCCCCTTTGGGAGCTCCCAGGGTGACTCTCTCTCTGCATCATGGCGGACCTGTTCCTTTGGGACTCCTCCCTGCCACCCCCTGACCAGCTGTTCACAAACTCGTCAGCCAGCTGCCCTGCGTGCTGCGGGTCCTCTGGCTTTTTGTCCACCAACCATAGCCTCAGGTCGGATGGGCACTGTTCATACAGTTGCTCCAGTACCATTAGGTTAAGCATGTCCTCCCTAGTTGTGGCCCCATCTGCCCACTTGTGGGCGTATCCCTGCATCTGGAGGGCCAGTTCTAGATATGTGACCTCAGGGGTTTTACGCTCACTCCGGAAACTTTTCTGGTACATCTCGAGAGTCAGCCCAAACTTGTGTAGCAGGGCCTTTTTGAACAGTTCATAGTCCCCTGCCTCCGCCCCTTTCATTTGGCTGTACATCGCCATGGCTTTGGCGTCCAGTAAGGCGGTGAGAAACTGGAGCCTGTTTGCCAGGTCAACCCTGTGCAGCTCCCAGGTGTTCTCAAAGGCATTCAGGAAGTCATCCATGTCCTCCCCTTCCTTAAGCCGGGCCAGGATGCCCTTATCAAATCTCCATGCAGTCCTGGGTCCCCCATCACTCACCGCAGCCAGGGGCTCACTGCTCCTCAGCTTCGACAACTCCAGCTTATGCTGTCTCTGTCTCTCTTCATGCTGTCTCTTTCTCCCGTTCTGCTCACTCCTCCATCAGTTCCTGCTGCCTCAACTCCATCTCTTTCAGCCTTATCTCCTCCACCCATTCCAGCTGCCTCAGCTCCAGGGATGGGGAGCTCTGCCGGGAGGATCCCCTGCTGGCTTGGGGGGTCACGGTGCCCTCAGTATTTGGTGGGCTCCTCCCAGCCCTTCCCGTAGGCATAGGCAGGAGGGGTCTGTGGAAGCCCTCAGCAGCCCTCTGACCACTCCCAGCTGGAACAGACACTGGTGCCTGCGCTGCATCTGCCGGGTTCCTTCCCTCAGAGACAGGGATCAGTTCATCCGATCGATCCCCCTACTCCAGCTGGGCAATCAGCTGTTCTTTGGTGAGCCTCCCAATGCGCAGCCCCCTCTGCCTGCACAGCGCCACCTGGTCGCTGTTAAGGCACTTGCTATACATCTCCTTGCTGGCCCCTCACAGGCCTGGGTGCTCGCCACTCCCCACGGTTTCCAGGGGGAAGCCCTTGTGTGCCAGCCCTTCTCCAGGTCACCACCTCTCAGGGGTTAAGCGTAGCTCCTCTGCCCCCTGAAACTGCTCCTCACTGAATCTTCAGCATGCCTGGTCCACATCAATCCCTCCTTCGTTTTACTGCTTAATGCAAGAAGCACCGTCCATGGGGTGCAGTAGATCCCACCTCTGCCACCAGTTGTCTTGGAGTGGGGGGAAGTCAGAGTCCTGCACCCCCCTCTTCCTGCAATTCACCATGACTCTCAGCCAGCCAGTAAAACAGAAGGTTTATTAGATGACAGGAACACAGTCCCAAGCAGAGCTTGTAGGTACAACCAGGACCCCTCAGCCAGGTCCCTCTGGGGAGGGGGTGAGGAGGGAGCATAGACCCCAACCCTGGGGTTTCTGTTCGTTTCCCCAGCCAGCTTCAAACTGAAACTCCCCTGAAGCCATCTCCTTCCACCCTCCCCTGGCTCCTCCTCCAGTCTTTGTCCAGTTTCCCAGGCAAAGGTGTCACCTGGCTCCATCCCCCTCCCAGCTCAGGTTACAGGCTCAGGTATTGTCCCTCAAATGAAGTCATCCCCTATGCAGACAGTCCCAATAAAACTAGATGACATTCCCAGGTCAGTCCGCCCCGCTTCCTACTGCATCATATTAGCTACTGCTAGGCAGGTCTCATGGTCAGCTGACGGGTTCTCCTCCCTCTTCTCTCTCTGCCCCCAGAATGGAGAACATGGGGTGAATACCCTGATGGGAATGGGGGTCTTGGGGTTGAACCATTTGCATCAGCAACCCTTCCCCCCTTCAACGCACTTTCTGCACCCCACTTCCCCCAGCATGGAGAGTGTGGGGTAGTGGGAGCCCAGCCCCATAACTCCCTGGGGTGAGCGTGTTACTGGTTGAGACTCCAGCACCCACCAGGCAGGAGGGGAGAGTCCAGCAGGGACCGGAGGCGGCTCTTTTCTTGGTGGGTCCCATTCCAGTTGTCCCCCTCCCCTCTCCCATCCAGGTGGGTGGATGTTGGAGCTCAGACAGTGGGAGAGGATCTAGCCATGCTGTGCTGGGCCCAGCAGGTACTGGGGAGGGGGCACTGTTCCCACAGGTTTACTGGAGAGCTCCCCCATGTATATCTGCCATCAAGTATGTCACAGGCACTGGGGCACGAGACAGGGAGGTGGGACGAGGTTGAGGCCCTGTGTTGGGTCCTTATTCCCCCATCTGCTCTTCCCCTCACTCCCTGGGGGTCTCTCCCCTGCCTCTGTTCCAGACTCCCTGCTGGCCCCCAGGCTCTCTCTGTGCCCCCCGCCCCCCATGTATCTCCAATGGGAGCTGCTCAGTCTCATCTCCTCGGTTCCCGGGGCTGTCTGAGGGATGAAATCCAGGTTCTACCGGCACTTGGGTGAAACCCCCAAACCCAGTAATCGTGACCAGATGGAAATCAAGGCTGAGTCAGGGCCCCACTCCTGTGACCTCAACATACGCCAGGCTCCAGGAGAGGCCATATCCATGCTGAGTGATCCTCTCTCAATATCTGTGCTGGCTGAGGCCTCTTTTGCCTTGTGTTTAGCCCTGGGCCCGACCTACATGATATCCTACATCACACACAAGTCACATGGTACATAGGGTTGCAGGTTGATGCCGTACTGGGATGCAGTGCGGAGGTATCTAGGGCTGCAACTTCCTCTCCTATTGGGTTGCAGTAAGATCCTGGGGTGCGGCGCAGTGCTATGTCAGGGTGCAGTGTAATATTGGGATGTGGTGTGATGCTAGATTGGGGTGCAGTGGAATTGCCGGGGGCAACGATTCCTCTATTGGTATCCCCTCCCCCTCACTCCTGTTAGCCAGTAACAACCTTCCCCCCGGCATCTCCTGCTCCCACTTCTCTGAGCCCCTTCTCCTGCAGTGAAATCTCATCCGTTGTCTTTTCCAGACACCCCGGCGGCCCCCACCCTCTCCCTGAGCCCCCCACACCAGCTGTACCTCACCGGGGAGTCTGTTCGGCTCACGTGTTCGGCTCCCCATGGAGATGAGGCAGTTACAAGATTTCAGTTCTACAAGTACGGGGGAAGCATCATCTCACCTGATGTTTTATCCAGAAGCAGAAACTCCCGGGCCAAAGACTTAAAACTGGAGCCAGAGCACTCCGGGTCATACACCTGCCTGTACTGGATACGCCCATCCGGAAGGGAGATCCAATCTGTGGAGACTGCCCCGGTCTCCATCTATGTGACAGGTGAGCGCTGTGCTTTCTCCAGCTTCCCTTGGTGCCTGTGCATTACAGAGACACCCATTTCCTGTGGGCAACCCAGAACCTGCAGCCGATGAGACGAATGTCGCACACACAGAGCAGAGCTGCTCATCACTCACTGACTCACACTCTTACTGTCTGCTGTATGACAGTCAGTCCCTTCCTGTTTTTTTCAGCCCCCCTCCCGCCTCCCCAACTCACTGTGTCCCCGGAGCAGCCTGTCTACATAACTGGAGAAGTTGTGAACTTGACATGCTCAGCTGCTGGGGCATCCACCGTGGCCCGGATCCAGTTCTTCAGGGACAACCAGAGAATTGACACCAAGGGATTGTTCTCACCTGGTTACGGTTACACTGACTTCATTCAGCTGTTGGGGGTGTCGGGATCGCAAGCCGGAGCGTACACCTGTGATTACTGGAAGACGGAGTCTGGGCGAGAGATCCCATCAGAGATGAGCCAACCCATCTCAGTAGCAGTTACAGGTGAGACCCCCTGTCTCCTGCTGCTTGCTGGCCCCATGACAGGGTATCTCTTCTCCATATAGTGCATGAGATACAGCCCAGTCACTCAGCTCCAGACAGGGCACCCACTGGGTCAGTTTTACCTCCATCTCTGGTCAGTGTCACTCCTTTTGTCTTTGAGCACCCTGGTAGTTTGGAGGTACAGGGGGAGGGGTGCTGGCAGTGATATGGGGAGGGAGGGACAGGGGATCCCAGGCAACCAATAGAAGATGCTTCAAGGATTTGATCACCAGTGATGGCGCATCCCTCTGCCCCGCTCTGGGTGCCGGGAGCCAGGACGTAGGCGGTCTGGCCTGATTGTCGGAGCAGGGCCGGAACTAGGAACAAGTTCGGAGCAAGGCAGGAGCCAGGATGGGAGCGGAGCAGGAACAGGGCTGGAGGCAGATTTCAGGAGCCAGGCAAAGAGCAGGGTCCCACGCAGCAGCAGGACGTCACAGCTGCTCTGATGGCCCCCGGCCAGGTCATTTCCTGCTTTAGGCAATGGGTGCCAGCCAATCAGGCAACCCCAAGCCTTGGGTATCCCGTCAGGCCATCCTATGCAGCCTGACATGCCAGCATTACTGAGGAGCTGCTTCATCTGTCTCCCTTGGTGATGAAGTGGGAGCATCAGAGACCCTGGTTCCTCCCCTGCCCTCGGCTCCAGACCTGCCCACTCAAGGACCCCAGCTCTCAGCTCCTTAGGATGGGTCCCAGTGCGCTTCATGGGTCTCAGTCCCTCCACCCTGGCACCCCTCCAATGGAGCACTTGGAGCCCTTTGGAAGGAGGGCACCAGAACTGTGCAGAGCAGCTTGGGATGAAGGGGAGGCAGGGAGAATCCGTGGGTGAGGCTGGCTGAGGGGGCAGGAACTTATTTCATACTGGGGGGGGGTGGTTATTTACTTGAGTAGGACGTCATTTCTGAAGAACATTCTCTCCATCCTCCCCCGCCCCCCTTCAGTCCGTCCATCTGCCTCCAAACTCACTCTGAACTCACAGTACTTGATATTTGAAAGTGGTGAATCTGTGACCCTGACATGCTCAGACCCCCTGTCTCCTGCTGTTTGCTCACCCTGTGGCTGGGTATCTCTGCTCCAAGTACCGGGTGCGACACAGCTCAGTTTCTCAGCTCCAGATGGGGCCCTCCACTGCGTCAGTTTCAACCCCGTCTCTGTTCAGTGTCACTTCCTGGGTCTCTGGATCCCCTGGTGTGTTTGGAGGGGGCATAGGTGCTACTTTGGGGTTCGGGGGCTGACAGTCAGTAGGTAACATTTGAAAACTTAGGGAGGTTTAATGAAACAAACTCCAAAAATCTCCCCCATCTATGGTCTCTGTCAGGCCCTGGTGTCATAGAATCATAGAATATCGGGGTTGGAAGGGACCTCAGGAGGTCATCTAGTCTAATCCCCTGCTCAAAGCAGGACCAATCCCTTCTAAATCATCCCAGCCAGGGCTTTGTCAAGCCTGACCTTAAAAACCTCTAAGGAAGGAGATTCCACCACCTACCTCGGTAACCCATTCCAGTGCTTCACCACCCTCCTAGTGAAAAAGTTTTTCCTAATATCCAACCTAAACCTCCCACAGACAAGCTGTGGTGGGGTTGCGCTCCTCAACAGAAGGGAGAGGCTCCCAGCTGATCAGTAATTTTATCATGTAGAGGGCACTGCTTTGGGGAAGCTTGCAGCCCTGGGCACTGCTGTGGGGAGCTCGCTACATTGTCCATTCTAAGCCTCCAGACCTACCGCTTCATTGATGATTATCATCAGGAGATGAATCAGTTAATGGCATCTTACCCAGTCCCCATGTTGGCACCAATACGCCGGAGAGGGATAATCCGCTGTCTCCTGCTGGGTAACATGTGGGCAGAGTGCAGGGTTGGGGTTCAGGGAGGTACAGGGGTGCAGGGTGTTTCCCATGGAGAAGTCTCCATCCCCCTCCAATTCCTGAGATGAATTTGACCTGGTAACACCTGCTCCTCACCTCCGAGGCCTTCCAGAGATTCTGGCCAGGTCGGACCTTCTGTATCTAACCCTGAGCCCTGTTTTCCAGACCCCCTGCTGCCCGTCCCTCTCCCTGAGCCCTGATCTCCCTGGGTACCTGCCCAGTGAGCCTGTTCCCCTCACACGCTGGGCTGCCCCTGGGGTCACAAAGCTGAAGGATCCAATTCGACATGGTGGGGGCATGGAGCACCTCAGCTGGGGGCTCATCCAGGGGCAGCTTCACTCATCCCTAGAGCATCGCACAGCTGGGGGGCTCTGGGTTCGGCACCTGTCTGTACCGGGTACCCCGAACCGGCCGGGAGATCCATGTTGGGAAGAGCCAGTCCCTCTCCACCAGCCTGGACACAGACCTGGGCATCAAACATGGTCACCTTGCACATCTACCCCCTGGGAAGGGAGAATCCCAGCAGGGCATCCAGCTCTCACAGTCTGGCCCGACAGGGCAGGAATCTCCAGACGCCCTGGGCCCTCCCTATTTACAGAGGGCTCCATAAATATCAGGGGCTGGGGCATTAGTAACGGAGAAGTGACAGAAAATGAGTAAGATCCTGGTGACTCAGGCCACTTTCTGACCCCCACATCGCAGCCCCATATTGTATCTGAAGGAAGCCATCCCCACCCCCTAGCCCGGCTCTCACGTATTTCTGTGGGGAGCCCCTCAGGATCCTGAGGTGAAGCAAGAGGAGAGAGAGCACAGGTCAGCTCTGAATAAATTGAATTCTGGGCACCATCTCCACATTCCCCACTGCCATGTCCCAGCTGACCCCTCCCCTTTGCTGCTCCCCACAGATCCCCCTCCCCAGCCAGTGCTGGGGCTGGATCCCCCTTCTGGAGAGGTGAGTGAAGGACTCCCCCTGCTCATCACCTGCGCGGTCTCCAGAGATGCCAGAGAGCGGAGATTTCACTTCTACAAGGACAGAGTCGAGATCATCCCCGGCGACATGGGGTCTGAGATCAACACCGTGGAGCCTGGCACCGGCTCTATGAATGTCTCTGTGCTCAGCATCCCGCGGGCTGGTCCCAACAGCGCCGGGGAATTCACCTGCGGGTACGAGGAGACCGTGAGCGGGAGGTGGGTCCCATCCCCCAGGAGCTGGGCAGTGAACGTCACTGTGAATGTCAGCGGGACAGGTGAGACTTCCCTAATTTCTTAATTCACCTCCCTGTGTTGCTCCCATTCGAGGAGAACCATCCCCAGGAGCTCTCATGGGAAAGGGAGGACGGATGAGGTGACAGATGTAACATGGGGATAGAAAACAAAGTAGAGATGAAAATCCCCCTTCTCCTTCCCAGGCCCTTTCTATCTATGACACTTCCATGGCCCAAGTATCTGAGCCCCTCACAAAGTTGTTAATAGATTTAGCCCAGAGGTGGGCAAACTACGGCCCGCGGGCCACATCCGACCCGCGGGACCCTCCTGCCCGGCCCCATAGCTCCTGGCCCGGGGGGCTATCCCCAGCCCCTCCCCTGCTGTTCCCCCTCCCCCACAATGCTCTGGGCGGTGGGGCTGTGAGCTCCTGGGGCAGCGCAGCTGCGGAGCCCGGCCTTACCCGGTCTCTGTGCTGCGTGGTAAGGGGGCAGGAAGTGCGGGGGTTGGATAGAGGGCAGGGGAGTTTGGGGGAGTGGTCAGGGGGTGGGAGTGTGGATAGGGGTCGGGGCAGTCAGAGGGCAGGGAACAGGGGTTGAATGGGGGCAGGGGTCCCGGAGGGGCCGTCAGGAAGGAGAGGGGGGGTTGGATGGGGCAGCGGGGGCAGTCAGGGGCAGGGGTGCCGGGGGCAGTCAGGGAACAGGGGGGATTGGATGGGGCAGGAGTCCCGGGGGGCGGATAGGGGGTGGGGGCCGGGCCACGACCCCTTCCCTTAACCAGCCCTCCATACAATTTCTGAAACCCGATGCGGCCCTCAGGCCAAAAAGTTTGCCCGCCCCTGATTTAGCCCTTCGGTGCCCATTTTAGAGATGGGGAGTGAAGGCAAGGAGAGGGTAAGTCCCACAGGGGGCCTGCGGGAGAACAGGGAATTGAACCCCAATATCCAATACCCAACACCAACCCCATAACTACTGAATCATCCTTCCCCTCTTTGTGGGTTTCAAAACTTTTCTCAGGGCTGCCTGGCTGTGCTCATGGCCCCTTCCCTCTCTTTTTTTATTCTGCTGCGTGAACAGCCTCTTACAATACCCGTGATATTCTGCTGACAACAGGTGGCCTCTTGCTTCTGGTTGGAGCCCTGGCTGCTCTCATCTGCTACTGCAGGAGGAAGAAAAGAGGTGAGTGAAAGGGGGAAACGCACTGTGATCGCCCAGCTGCTCCCTCGATATGTTCTAGCCAATAATTATTCTGCAGTGATCAGCGTAAATAGTTTTAAACCATTAACAACCACAAAGCAACGTTCCATGGTGTGGGTATGGAAACCAAATCTAAAATATGCCTGGCAAATGAGGTATGTACCTTTCAATGAGAAGGCAGTGTTTAAAAAGAAGATAGAGATGTAAAAAATATGTATGGGTTTTCAAATGTATCTTGGTACGTATTTATTTTAATAACACGTTGTCAAATAACCAACTCAGCTGAAGTTTGATTTAAGACAAGCAATCAATCCTTAATACAGCACTCGATAGAGAAAAGAAAGGAAAATGTACAAACCCTCTGAGCCTGGAGAAGTGTTGGCAGCTTACTTCACTTCTAACTCACCCCCCAAAATTCACACCTTATATACTGGTTTAAAACAAAGAAAATCCTTTCTTGTGTTTTGATTTTTTTTAAATTAATAAGTCAGTAATACCTGTGATTAGAGGGAGGGATAGCTCAGTGGTTTGAGCATTAACCTGCTAAACTTAGGGTTGTGAGTTCAATCCTTGAGGGGGCCATTTAGGGAACTGGGGTAAAAATCTGTCTGGGGATAGATCCTGCTTTGAGCAGGGGGTTGGACTAGATGACCTCCTGAGGTCCCTTCCAACCCTCATTATCTATCACTACTAGGACTGTCTATCACCACAATTAGCTCCTAATGACTTGGACATTAATCAATATGTTATTTAATGGTTTGCAGTTATAGAATACATGTGTTATAACAAATATTCCCTGTAAATGTTGGTAACTACTAATTTTTTATTAACCACAGTGAGCATTTATAAGCATCCTTTATAAACAACACCAGTTAGTCTATTGCAATGACACGTCATTTACTAGCAGTTGCTTTCTGGATATCTGGGTAGGTCAAAAAGGTCAGGGTAAAAGTAGAGTGGATAACAGTCTGAGTACAGACCGACTATAATTATAGACATTCATTAGTGTAAAACAAAACACTCTTTGGTAGTAGAGTTTAGCTAAAAGGATTCTGAGCTTTTGGGCCTAGGAATAACAAGAGTTGAATATACAAAAGTGAATCATAAAAGATTAATATTTACTACCAATAGTAACATAAATAAACAGGTTTCAGAGTAATAGCCGTGTTAGTCTGTATCCGCAAAAAGGAATAGGAGTACTTGTGGCACCTTAGAGACTAACAAATTTATTGTAGCATAAGCTTTCGTGGGCTACAGCTCACTTCATCGGATGCATGTAGTGGAAAATACAGAAGGAAGATATATATATATACACACATGAAACAATGGATCTTACCATACACATTATAAGGAGAGAGATCAGTTGTCAGCAGGAGAGAAAAATAAGTCTTTGTGGTGGTAATGAAAATGGCCCATTTCCAGCACTTGACAAGGAGATATAAGGAACTGGGGGGGGCGGGGGAAGATAAGCATGGAGAAATAGTTTTACCTTGTGTAATGGCCCATCCACTCCCAGTCTTTATTCAAACCTAATTTGATGGTGTCCAATTTGCAAATTAATTCCAATTCAGCAGTCTCTCGTTGGAGTCTGTTTTTGAAGTTTTGTTGTTGTAATATTGTGACTTTTAGGTCTGTAATCGAGTGGCCAGGGAGGTTGAAGTGTTCTCCAACTGGTTTTTGAATGTTATAATTCTTGACGTCTGATTTGTGTCCATTTATTCTTTTACGTAGAGACTGTCCAGTTTGGCCAATGTACGTGGCAGAGGGGCATTGCTGGCACATGATGGCATGTATCACATTGGTAGATGTGCAGGTGAATGAGCCTCTGATAGTGTCGCTGATGTGATTAGGCCCTATGATGGTATCCCCTGAATAGATATGTGTACAGAGTTGGCAACGGTCTTTGTTGCAAGGATAGGTTCCTGGGTTAGTGTTTTTGTTGTTTGGTGTGTGGTTGCTGGTGAGTATTTGCTTCAGGTTTGGGGG
>QXTE01000824.1:9128-27934 GCA_003942145.1 Platysternon megacephalum
GGGCTTGGAGTAAAAACTCCTGGGTTCTAGCTCTTCTGTGGGAGGAGAATGGGGAACTCTGCGGCACCTGGCACAATGGGCGCCCTGATCTCAGTTGCGGGCTTTGCAGTGCTTGGGACCATGGAGTGCTGATCTTGTTCAGGGTCTGTGCAGCGCCCAGCACTGGTTATGGTCAGTAGTGAGGTGGGCTATGGGGCAGGTTGGCGATTTGATGAGCGGTAGGAGGAAGTCAAGGTATAGGGGGTCTCCTGGGTGCATGTGTCAAGGGGGCTGTAAGAGGGGACAAAGTGGTTAAATTTCACAGGTGTGGATTCCAGCCAGGCTCAGTGTCTGAGTCCAGGGCAGGTGCAGTGACGAGGCAGAGTGGGAGTGTGTGTGTTACGGGCATGGCAGGGCTTTGCCCAAACTTGCCTGGGTGTTTTCCTTATTACCAGCGTGAACTTTATTTTGCTTGTGCATTATAAATGTGATCAAGTCATGATCACTTGTATCTAACTTGTATCAACTTTTTGTCCTGTTGTGAATTCCTGTGTATCTGTTCGGACGAGGTCTAATGCAGCCTTCCCCCATGGGGGCTGCAACACTTTCTGAGTTAGGAAATCGTCAGCTATAATGCTTAGAAATTCCAAGGATGTTTTCATTCTGACAGAATGAGGCCTCCAACATATGTCACTAACATTTAAGTCCCCCAAGATCACAGTGTTTTCCCCCCACAGCAGTGATACTCAGACTGCGGCTCACGAGTTGCAAGTGGATCTTGCGGCTCTTTGCAGCACATGCTATTAAAACACTCTGTGATTTAATTATTAACCAATCTCAGTTATTAACCAAGCAGGATGCTGTCGCTATGTTATTAACCAATTAAGCTAAGTTATTAACTTATTTGCTGTGAGACTAATATAGCTATATAAAAAAAACAAATATTTCCCTGTCGTACTGTTTAAATATGATTAGTACTATAGTAAATTAAACAATGAATTCACACTTCTGTGGCTTTTTTAGGATCACTAATTTGGCTCCTAAACCACTGAGGTCTAAGAGTCACTGCCCTATATGTCATAGTTAGATAGCTAAAGAGGCAAACCTCCTTTTCCCTTGTGTTTTTTGGTGTCTATAGCGGACACCAACTAATGCCCACCCCATCTTGTGCTTTATCTGCCAGGACATTGATCCATTAACCTTCAAGGTAATTTCCTTCTGAGTTATCAGAGACTTGGAAAAAGGCAATATCTTTTTTGACAAAGAGTGCCCCTCTCCCTCCCCTTGGCATGCGCGATCCTTCCTAAATATGTTATAACTGTGGAGTTGTTAACAGGGCCGGTGTGAGAAATCTCATCCATGGCCCACATCTAGGCTTGGCACAATTCAGTTCCTATAACTTCGACTAATAATATCGATATTTATTTTTATCTTTTTTTTCCTGTTAATATCTATTTCAATATTCACAGCTGTGCAAAATTATGGGGTTTAAAGTGTTTTTTAACATTTTTATCGATTTATGTTTTCCCAGCCATGGGAAATTCTGGGGGCTTTAGACAGTTATCTAAAGACACGACATGGAAGTTAAAGCTTTATAATTGTTGAGTCACAAAGTGCCAACATTCCATGTCAAAATATACAAAGTAAATATTCTTAAATCAGCAAATCATGCCTATTTTTACTATTCATTCACTTAATCATAGAATCATAGAATATCAGGGTTGGAAGGGACCTCAGGAGGTCATCTNGGTAACCCATTCCAGTGCTTCACCACTCTCCTAGTGAAAAAGTTTTTCCTAATATACAAAGTTTTTCCTACTATCCAATTGTTATCCATTTGTTACAACCCTATTTCAAAAATAAATCACTGGATTTCTTCCTCTAATTAAGTTGTCAAGCAGCATTTTTCTTACTTTGCCTATTGGTACATTTTGATTATTCTCGATGGGAATATTTGTTTGCCAGTTTGCGTGTGGTGGTGAAATTGACATTTGCCAACATTGACCGATAAAAATCTGTTCCTTCCGAGCCTGTCTGTGTCCCAGAACCTTGAAAGTTGTATTCAATGCTGGAAACAGTAACATCAAGAGTGTAAGAGAAGACTGGTGTATCTCTCTCTTTCTGCCCCCTTTTCCCCACAACAGGTAGCCCCCCAACCAATATTTCCATCCTCCCTCCCATTCCCATCCCAAATCAGGACCCTCCTCCACTCACCTTGACAGCCCCACCCCACCCAGGGGTGAGGTATATCAAAGCTATTCACATGCTGGATTTCAGAGGATTGGTGTTGCCTTCATTCCCCCCAGCCTAGATCCCAGCTCACATGGAGGGGCAGGGAGAGGGACTCATACACCACCAGAGGAGAAGGGTCCCCCAAATCCAGGAACATAAAAACGGCCGTACTGGGTCAGACCAATGGTCCAACTAGCCCAGTATACTGTCTTCCGACAGTGGCCAATGCCAGGTGCCCCAGAGGGAATGAACAGAACAGGTAACCAGGAAGTGATCCATCCCCTGTCACCCATTCCCAGCTTCTGGCAAACAAAGGCTAAGGACACTATCCCTACCCATCCTAGCTAATAGCCATTGATGGACCTATCCTCCATGAACTTATCACAGAAGGCGATAATTCAGGGCTGACAGCCCCCCCCCCCTCTCTTAAACCCTCAAATTCCTCTGCTACTCCTCACATTCTCCCTCGCATCTTCTCCCCTCTCCCTTAACTGAGCCGCCAACCTCTCTAATCTCCCCTACCACCCATGCCCATTTACCCTTCCCAAATACACTCACTGCAGATCCAAACCCCTCTTCCCCTATTACAGCCCACTCTTGCACCCATCCCCTCTCAACGAGTATTTGCACGTCATTTATTTTCTTCTCAGAAATAGTTACATCACCTTCTGAATACTCTGCTGTGCTCAGATTATGTTTCCCACAAGTAAGAAATACCTCGGACATGGGGAGAGTGGAGCCATACATCCTGGCTTTTTTGTTTTAGTTTTCAGCCCTGGGTTGGTCTTTACCTGAACAATAGCAGAGCTCTCGCTCTTCTGTAATGACTCTGCTATTTCGAGGCATGTGGGCCTGAGCAGGGTAGGAGGGGGAATGGGAGGTAGTGGGCTCTGGGGGCAGAATGGGGTGGGAGGAGTTAATGGGATGTGGGGAGGGGTTTGGGCCCAGGAGGTTCCAGGGAGGAGGCAGATCCTCATCCCGTGCTGTCTCCATCCATCTCCCCCTCTCCCCACTGCAGGTTGATCCAGACACAGCCATGGCTCTCAAAGGATCCTACTACACACTCCTACTGTCCCTTGTCCTGCTGGGGGCTTGGCTGGATCTGGCCAGTGGGCAGTCCCAGCGCCGGACTAACGACCGATTCCTGAGGCGGCACTGGGACAACCCGAAGACCCAAGCCCCCACCAGCACCACTTACTGTGACCTGCAAACAAATGCCCGGGGATTAGCCAAGAAGAACAACATCTTTATCCACGCGCGCATTGCACTCATCAACAACATCTGCACTACGGGCGGGACACCCTCCATCGGCAACCAAAGTCAGAGCATCCGTCGCTTCAGGCTCACCGTCTGCAAACTTAACGCGGACGGAAACACTTATACCGAGAGACGCTTAGCACGCCGAATTGTTGTCTCCTGTAGGAATAAGCTCCCTGTGCGCCTTGTGCGGATCATTAGGTTCCGACCCTCGGTGTAGAGAGCAGACGGGGGAGGAGGGCCCTGCAGCTTCCTCTAATCCCGCCCCGTCTCTTCCACATTGGCCACCACACCCGGCTCTGAACACTGGTCTGATTGCTTAGGTGTCTCCACCCCTAGTGCCCATTATAAGGTATAACCGCCCCTTCCCCATCTTGCACCCCCTTCTGCCACATAGTAACCCTCTGAAAACAAGTCCTTTAAGAAACAGCCATCAATTTCACCCTTCTGTTATTTGTGTTCAGTCTGATCATGGTTAATCCTCATATTCATCACGATTCACTGTTATGTGTCATTATCCTCCACATTATTTTGGAACATTTCCCCTCTGTCTGCAATTTTCTTTGTTTTCTAAGATCAGTAAACTGATACCTGCAAAGCAATGGTGTGTGCATGAAATGTGTTGTGGTTTTCCAGGGAGGGTCTCTGTGCTTTCAACAACCTCTTCCACAGTGTTGGGGATAGAACCTAGGATCCCTGATATCTACTTCTCTCTCCTCCCCGATGAGTCACTCCACAGTCAGGTATCCCTGGCTCATTATCGCCACCCTCCTCCTTGCAGACTGCTTCGTGTGTGTAGGCTTGTACACACCGACTAGCGCTTATTTCGGTATAACTTACACTGATCTAAGCGTCGGTGTGCACAGCACTATGTCTGTGAGAGGGATCTCCCATCGCTCAGATAATCGACCTCCGTGAGGGCTTTGAGAATTTCACTGACTTGTGTGCCCGTCTGCCTGCATTCCTCCGAGTGTCTCTTTCCACATACCACCTTCCTTCCCTTGCCCAGAGCCCATGGGTGTTGTTCTTTTCCAGGGAGGGTCTCTGTGCTTTCAACAACCTCTTCCCCAGTTTTGGGAATAGAACCTGGAAGCCCTGATATCTTCTTCTGTTTCTGCACTAATCTGCTAGGAGTTAGCATGATATAGTGAGTTAGACAAGGGGGGTGGGCACCAGGACTTTTGGGTTCTGTCTCGGATCTGGGAGGGGAGTGGGGTCTTGTGGGTTAGAGAAGGGAGGACCCTGGCTATTAGGATGTCTTCAACCCTCAACAAAATAGGACCCTGATCTCATCTGGAATCTGTTCAGATCCTGGCACAAAGGGGGCCCTGGTCTTGTTTGGTGCTTGCTATGTGACACAAATAATAATCTCTGCTGTTTTGAGACCATTGTGTGCGGGAGGGGATAATGGGAGTGGGTGGGAGCAGTGGGGCTAATTGGAGGGGCAGTGGCTCTGGCAGCAGAGTGAAGTGGGAAGAGATAACACAAGGGGAAGGGTTTGGGGCCCACCTGTATCCCAGCCACTGCTTGCCTCAGAGATACAGTGGCAGTGACTGCATCCCTCACCCTCTGCTGACCAGCAGTGCCCATTAGTCAGTATTTGAACCATTGCCTGCACACACCCATGGTGAGAATCCCCCATTAGACCAACAGGGTGAAAAGCAGTGGAGACTCCAGCTGGTGCGGAGGCTGAGCGATTAAGATGGACGTGGTAGGTTCTAGTCTGTTTGAGGACACAGGTTCCAATCTCATCTCTGTAAACCCTCATTGCCACTCACTGAACATTGTGTGAAGGGGTCCAGGGATGAATGTAGAGACTGCAAGGAAGGTGTTACGCAAAAGTCCCTAATGGACCCCAACTTTTGTTGGCTTTTGACACCCGAAGCCTGACCCCTCTGTGCTTCTTCAACTCACTCCAGCTCTGCCACCCCATTGACACCACAAGTTGGCATCCCTCCCAGGACTTTCCAAATCACTCTGACCCTGGGAGCCTTTGCCTGCCACCCTCTGATCCTCGCTCTGTCTCCAGCCTCTTCCTGCACTATTGTTCCGCCTTGTAAAAAAATTGCGTTCACTGGGGATTTAAACCCAAGACCTCATGCACTAGAAGTGAGACCCGTACTCCTAGAGACTAATGAACTTGACAAGCAGGGCTGCCCGTGGTCTCGCTCCTCCCCGATGAGTCAAGCTCCCTGCTCCTTGCACACTGCTTCGTGTGCATACACACTGACTAGCACTTACTTCGGTATAATTTATGTAACTTACACCGATCTAAGCGCCGGTGTGGACTGCGCTAAGTCGGCGAGACAGATTTCCTGGCAAGACAGATTTCCTGGCGAGACAGATCTCCCGGCCTCAGCGCTTCCGAGACCAAGACTCTGGCTCCAACTCTACTGTTTCACAGCATGAGATCTGCCCAGTGCATCCAGATGAGATAGACACACTGTTCTGAGACTTTTTTACCCTCTTAGGGATTGATGCACCCGTTCAGGTTTGCAGTGACACTCTTCAGCTTTTTCAAACCAGAGTAAGGTTTATTAGTCGAGTGGCACACACAATGTGAAAGTCCTTCCCATAGCATAGAGGAGCAATGGTTAAGACATGCTGGCAAAGCCAGGGCTCCCTGGAGCCTGTTACCAGATTTGCCCATTACTTTGGGGTATGCTCATTTATTCGGGTTACTCTTCTGGGGGAGGGGATTCTGTAATTCTATCAATGTACTGCTTGTGCCACTCGTGTTTTACTATGGAGCTCTACTTCTCCCTTCTGCAAGTCCCCTCCCAATGGAGCTATCCTGCAGGACCTAGGTTCCCCAGGGCTGGGTTTCTCCAGCCCCAGAACCGGATGAACACAAACACACCCACACATACATTAACAGAGCAAGTCTGAGCAGACCGGGTCAATCAGCACTGTCAAGCTGACCCCTTATATGTCTCTGGACTCACTGGGCTGGAGGAAGCAGCACTTTCAAGCTGTTACCCTTATGCGTCCCAGATTCAGCACGTCCCTATCCCCGCTCTCACATCACAATTGTTCTGGCAGTAACCTACTTGATGAGCAAACCCCACAGTAGGGTCTCTGTCTGAATGTGTATAAAGGATCTGTGAAACTTGTGTAAGTCAGAGTCTTTGTACCAAGGTGCAAACTCTCCTTTCTTCTGCAGAATAAAGCAATCTTCCTTATCTCTGTCTGGCTGTTTTTGGCTCTCAGCTAGGCGGACCCGATATTTCGGTAACACCTCCCTACACTGATATATCCCCAGCAAGCCAGACTGTCTAAACACTGTGTCTGCACTTTGCTTTCTCTCCAGAGACTATGACCAGTGTCATGGCCCACAGTTATACGTTACCACACAGCTTTTGGTAAGCAAGCTCATTTATTCTTCAGATGAAAGCATTACAGAGAAAACATTAAAACATTAAAACCAATAAAAGAACAGACACATGTGCTCCAAAGTGTACCAGAGGCTACCCTTAGCTCCATCCCTGGGCTCTGGTAGGCATCAGTCCCTCAAAACCCACAATTGGGTTTTCCACGTGGTTATAAATTCGTGACTGTCTCCAATTCAGAACAAAGAATCATTTACTTTTTCCTTTATACCTCACAGGTCTTTGATCTTGGCCTCACATAACAGGCAATCAGCAGATAATGGCCCACTGCTCAGGGTGTAGCTACCAACAGCTCATTTTTTTCCTAACCAGACATGGGGAAGTTCATAGAATCATAGAATCATAGAATCTCAGGGTTGGAAGGGACCTCAGGAGGTCATCTAGTCCAACCCCCTGCTCAAAGCAGGACCAAACCCAACTAAAGTTGCATTCACGCTTCCTAGAAATCCCCCAGGAAACCCACTTAACAATTGTTGTTCCAAAAGTCCATTCTGTCTGGAACATTAAGAACATAAGAACAAAAGAACATAAGAACGGCCATATTGTGTCTGACGAAAGGTCCATCTAGCCCAGTAGCCTGTCTTCCGTCACTGGCCAATGCCAGGTGCCCCAGAGGGAATGAACAGAACAGGTAATCATCAAGTGATCCATCCCCTGTCGCCCATTCCCAGCTTCTGTCAAACAGAGGCTAGAGACACCATCCAGTGCTGGGTTTACTATGGTGCCAGTGGTGCCATGGAGCGGGGCCCATGCTCAGAAGGAGCCCCAGACTGCTGCATTTGCACTGTGCACTGAGACCCTGCCAGCCCGCTGGCTCCCCCCCACACACACACACACACTGCCCACCACTTGCTCCTCTCGGCCTGCCCGCCGGCCAGCCAAGGGCTCCTCTCCACCCCCTGGCCTCACCCGCCGGCTTCTCTCTGCCTCCTGGCTGGACCCCTGTGCATCTCTGGCTCCAGGCAGTCTCTGCTTCCCATCACCTGTGAAGCCCCACCTGTCTCCCTGGAGCTGAGCCACCTGGGACTGATGCAGAAGCCTGGCCAGGCTCACCCAGTTGGCAGGGAGGATCAGTGTGGGGGGCTTGGCTGGGCCCTTTCAGGCAAGTGGGTCCTGAGAGAGCCCAGGTGGGGCAGGCCCTGGCCTGGCTGATGGTGCCTCTCCCGAGGGGCCGGAGTGATTCCCCACCCCAGGACGCTGGCAGCTAAGCCCGGAAGACCCAGTCACCACTCAGCAGGGCCAGTGAGTGGGCCCAGGAGGCAGGGCATGGGGGAGTGGGTCTCTAAAGGGCCTGGATGGGGGTGCTGGACTGTGAGGGGGCGGAGAAGATCTCTGTGTCTTGGGGCACTAGGGAGTGGGGGTTCTGTGTGGTGTGCTGGGTAGTTGTGGTGTTGTGCAGGGCGCTGTGCATTTGTGACAGGGTCTGGGGTGTGTGTGCTGGGCATAGCGGGTCCGGAGGGGCTTTGGCCATAGGAAATTGGGGGGGGGTGTTCCAGTGTTGGTCAGGGGGGCTGCGTGGCACGACATGGGCCCAACCCCAATGGGAAGGGGCATGCTGGCAGCACAGGGCTGGGTGGGCCATTGTGCATCTGGCAACTGCCGGTTTGTAAATAGTGCCCTCGCGCTGGGCTGGGCGGAGGGCGCCGCCCCATCGTACCATGCCCCATTGCCCCGGGCTGTCCCCTCGCTCTGAGGACTGAACCCCCTGCGCCATGCTCCATTGCCCCCATGGGGACCCACAAATATGTTTGGCACAGGGCCCACAAAAGGTTAATCCATCCCTGACCATCCCTGCCCGTCCTGACTAATAGCCATTTATGGACCTATCCTCCATGAATTTATCTAGGTTTTTTTTTAACCTTGTTATAGCCTTGGCCTTCAAAACATCCTCTGGAATTGGTATATAAGTACTTTAAAAATGTGTCACTTTTTAGCTGTCTCCCATTATATGATGTAATTGAATGGGAGTCTTTTCATTTGACTGTTTCTCATCAGATCCTATCTGTATTTTATCATCTTCCATCCTCTCCTCCTTATTAGGACATAGAGAATCTCCATTAGTAGATCCTCCCCTAAGGGATGTCTCTGTATGAACCACTTGCTCCTCTGCACCTGTTGGCTTTCCCCCAGGCCTTAGTTTAAAAATTGCTCTACGATCTTTTTAATTTTAAGTGCCAGCAATCTGGTTCCATCCTTCCTGTATCGGCTCCCCTTTTCCCCAAAATTTCCCCAGTTCCTAATAAATCTAAACCCCTCCTCCCTGCATCATCGTCTCATCCATGCATTTTGACCCTGCAGTTCTGCCTGTCTGACTGGCCCTGCATGTGGGACTGGAAGCATTTCAGAGAATGCTACCATGAAGAGCCTGGAGTTCAATCTCTTACTTAGCAGCCTAAATTTGACCTCCAGGACCTCTCACCTATCCTTCCCTATGTCATTGATACCTACATGTACCATGACCACCAGCTCCTCCACAGCATTACACACTGGACAATGTAACCCTTGGAACCCCAGGTCTCACATCTGTCCCATCTCCCCCTCGAGTGGCTTTGTACAGTCCTGGCCCATCGTAGCACACAAACCATTCGTTGAATAGAATGGACCCAGAAGATACTTAAACTTAATTCAATCAGGTCTGCCAAGGATATGGCAGGAAACTGCCAGATCTTAAAAACCTCCTCTTGCAGACCATCACTGAGTTCACAATAAAAAAAAACGAGGAGTCCTTGTGGCACCTTAGAGACTAACAAATTTATTCATCAGATGTATGAAGTAAAAAATACAGGAGCAGGTATAAATACATGAAAGGATGGGGGTGTTTTACCAAGTGTGAGGTCAGTCTAATGAGATGAATTAATTAACAGCAGGATACCAAGGAAGGAAAAATAACTTTTGAAGTGGTAAGAGAGTGGCCCATTACAGACAGTTGACAAGAAGGTGTGAGTAACAGTAGGGAGAAATTAGTATTGGGGAAATTAAGTTTAGGTTTTGTAATGGCTTTACAAGTCTTTATTCAGGCCTAATCTGATGGTATCTAGTTTGCAAATTAATTCCAGTTCCACTTGCCAAAAGCACCCGTGGATGGGTATCAATTGTCCAATCAGTAGGGCCCCCATTGTCTTTCCAGATAGGGGTCAGTTTCGGCCAGTGATTTAGCAACCCATTCATCCCACCCAGGATGGTTACATGACACTCACACCTCATTTGTCCTGCTCTCCTCATGAGCAGCTTCTAACCCTTTTGTATCCTCTGCCTAGCAATGCCTAGTCAGGTACGTCACTGCCATGCGTATCGTTCATCAAAAGCTTACAAAAAATTCCCACTTTGTCGTGTCTCTTCCCCCTTCCAGACAGAACTCAGCAGGGTCACTTTAACCAGTGAACAGGGCTAGCTCCAAACCACAGATGTTATCCACACGTGTCCAAACCAATCTTCCATCGCCTTGGTTGCTGGCCTGCCAAGCGCTTTCAAGACCCTGACAGCCTGATTCATAGCTCTGTACAGAGCAGTTTCATGTCCTCCCTTAGGTCTGGTCTGTTAGATGTCATGTGGGGGCTTTTAATGCGGCCCTGAGCTATCCTGGACTCCCAAAAACCTTTGGGTTTGAAACTGAGATGGGGTGCTGCCACTCCCTCCTCCACCTGGTCTGCAATGGTCTCACATTCCTGTTAGCCAGGATTCCTGTTAGATGTGTTAGCCATCTTGGCTGCCGCCTGCAGCCCTTACACCTAGCTTGGAGTTGGAGGTGACCCCTTGAGCATCTGGGAGGATCCAGGTAGGTTTGTCCACCCGCAAAGCTGGTCCTAACCCAGCCATATCTCTGGTGTCCCAGGGTGTGGTGAGGCCAGGTGCTCACTCAGTCACAGCACCAGGCGTCAGGAGGCTACGCCAGAGGCAGCATGACTCACATCTCCTGCTCTGTGTGGAGATGGGTGGGGGTCGTTCCTCTGCCCCCTCAGATTCAGGTGTCTGCTACCAGACAGGAAGGTCCCTGAGTTTATCAGCCTTTCCCTTGCATAAGAGGCATGTGGGGAAACCTCCTCCTTCTCCATGCTGGGAACTCCATTTGCATTTTGTCTGACACCTCCAGTCTGAGCCTTCGGGCTGCCTGTCAGTGCTTGGTCCAAGCCCTTAGCTTTCATGTGCCAGGTTTTGCCTTCAAGTGACACAGCCGTTCCCAAGTAAGATGCCAAAAGTGGGATCATGAAGAAATCGAACTACCAGCCACCCCGATCCCACCCGTGTCTGCCCCGAGGTCTGAGCCATCGGTGGTGTAAATGGCTACCCGTTTGAAACCTTAATCCAGGTGGTCCATCTGATGGGGTTCCACCACACAGGGTGTGACAAAGGGTCTCTCTGTCCCATGAACGTCTCCCCATTAACCACCCCCTTCTTCTTTGAGCCAATGAGAGCACAACAGGATACATGCACTGGTGCCTGGGTGGGAGGCCTTCCACCTCCATATCCTGTGCCACTCGCACGCCCTGGGCTTTCCTCCAAAATGTCAGACTCTGCGGACACTAGAGGAGGTTGGGCTCCAGGCTGGCTTCTTATCTGGACAGAGGAAGGGGGAGCCCCTCCCTCCATGTGGATACATGCCATATGGTTTATGTCTATGTCCATGTATTCCTACATATGCCCTGTCCGCCTACAGATATTACACCTCGGATCCCTGAGATCCCTTGGAGTGGGTCTACTCCCATCAGTCATTACCCCTGGTTTGAAATTACTTAAATCCCATTTCTGGGGTGCCCCGTGTGACTCCCATTTTGGGTCTCTGATTTGGGCCTTTGTTTTTTTCTCACGATTGGATTTACTGTCCACAAACTCATCTGCCAACTCGCCTGTACTGAGCAGATCCTTTAGCTTCCTGTCCACTAACCACATGTGAAGTTCATGGGGACAGACCTCACACTGTTGCTCTAACCAGAGCAGGTCCTACAAACCTTCCAGCATAGAGACACCTGCACCTTGACCACATTTGTGGTCCACAGCCCATCAGGATGGGAACATCCACATACGTCACATCCCTGGTCTTTCATGCACCCGGAAACCTTTTCCTATATGCCTCAGATGTCAATTCAAACTGAAGCAGTAAAGCCTTTTTTAACTGTCCATACTCCACAGTATCCACGCCGTTCATCCCCCTCTATTGCTTTGGGTCCAAGAAAGGAGGTGAGATAGCGGAGACAGTTCCCAGGATCATCCTGGTTCAAAGTGCAAGCCATCTCAAAGGAGGAATTGGCTTCCCATGGTCTTTCCCCACCTACAACTCTGTGGGACCTCTTGCTCTTCTGCTTCTCCATGTCCGGCACATGCCGTTATTGCTTTTCCTGCTATTCCAGCTGCTGCTTTCACTGCTCTTCTTCATGCATTCGCTGTTTCTCTCAATAGCTCACGCCTTTCCATTGTTTTCTCATCTCTTTTACTCCAGCTGAACCTTCCTTTTTTCCAGCTCCGATTTTCCCGGTTCCAACTCTGGTGATGGGGATCCGGGCCATGAGGATGCCCTGCTCCTGCATTAGCCGCTGTCTGTTTTTCTTGGACTGTCTTGGGACTCCGCCTGAGTCTGGAACCTGGTTCTTGGTCTAATCATCCTTCTCCAGCCAGGCAATCAGCTGCACTTTATTTAACCTCCCAATGCTTAACCCTTGCTCCCTGCACAGTTCTGTGCTTCTCTCCTTAGGTGGCTGGATTCATGCCATTTTCTTGATGCTTCCTTTAACTAGCCTTGTTTTGGCTCTGCCAAGTCACTTATACTGCTGGTGCATTCAGTGCCCGCCTGCTCACCATGAACTGTCATGGATCCCCAGGGTCAGTGCTACGCCCCAGCTTTGGACCAGTCCCTTGCAGGAACCCTTCTGAGAGGGTCACTTTTATCCTTCAGCGCAGGCCACGTGGCCTCACTACCTCCTAGACTGACTGTCTGGGATCCAGCCCTCCTGCTTTGTATTGTGAGCTCTGCCCAGAGAGTCCAGCTGAAGAAGACTCCTGCTCAGAGACTGTTTGCCCTCTTCAGGGATCAATGCACCTCTGCAAGGATTTTCAATGACTCCCGACAGCTTTTACAAACCAGAGGAAGGTTCATTAGTCACCTGCACACAGCACTGGGGAGTCCTTAGGTTAGCCAAGACAAGCAAAGGTTGAGATATAGTCCGTTCGGGCCAAGCCAGGGATCGCCAAGCCATGTGGCTCTAGAAACCATCTTGGTTTCCTCTGTCCTTTGTCTCAATCCTTGATGAGCCTCATCAGCTCTTATTTCAGCCTCTTGTCAAATTTCAGTCTATTGTCATCCTCCTGCAGTGCCCTGCTGGGCTCACATGTTCCGCCTGCCGGAGTTTCCCATAGATCGGTGTCAACTGTTCAGTCACTTGAGCTCCCGTTGTCTTTCCAGACATCCATTGATATGGGTTGGTGTCAGCCAGATGCAAACAACCCATTTATCCCACCCCAGAAAGTTACATAAGAACATAAGAGCAGCCATACTGGGTCAGACCAAAGGTCCATCTAGCCCAGTATCCTGTCTTCTGACAGTGGACAATGCCAGGGGCCCCAGAGGGAATGAAGAGAACAGGTGATCGTTATCCACACTAGCTAGAATAAAGCTGACACAGCTCTCCCCACCCTTGCTACAATCACACCTTCAGTTGCCAGGTAGACACACCCTTAGAAGTTTCTGTGCAACCTGAGTGTCTAGCAGGACTTGTGCAGTTTTCTCTCCACCCATGCCTTGCCTGCAGGACCACTGCTTTTAATTGCCAGATATCAGGAAATTGTCCTTGCCCAACCGTTTACTGGATTTTCACACCCACTCCTCCCTCTCCATATCTGGATGGGCTCTATATAACACACTCCCAGACGGGATGGAGGATCAGGGTGAGATTCAGCCCAACAGACACTGGGATCCATCACTCTCACAGTGAAACAACAAGGACGTGGGTAAATTGCAGGAGATTCCACAAGCCAGGAGAGAGGAGAAAATAGTGTGTTATAGGGCTGCAGCTGCAGGGTTTGTTTCTGGGAGGCAGCATGATCTAGTGGTTAGAGCAGAGAGTGGCTGGGAATCAGGTCTCCTGGGTTCTTGCTCTTCTATGGGAGGAGAATGGGGAACAGTGGGATAGAGAAGGGTGCTGCCCTCATGTCAATCAGTATGTCTGCAGCGTCTGGCACAGTGGGAGCCCATATATCAGTTGAGGGCTTTGCAGTCCTGGGGACCATGAGTCCCAGATCTTGATTGGGGTCTGTGCAACGCCCGGCATTGTGGATGGTCAGTAGTGAGATGGGATATGGGGCAGGAGGGGGGGTTAATAGGGGTAAGGGGAAGTAAAGGTTTAGGGGGTCTCCTGGTTGAATGTGTGAAGGGGCTGTAAAAGGGGACAAAGTGGTTGTTAAATTTCACAGGTGCGGTGTTCGGCCGGGCTCAGTGTCTCAGCGCAGGGCAGGTGCAGTGACAAGGCAGAGTGGGAGTGTGTGTGTTACGGGCATGGCGGGGCATCACCCAATCTTGCCTGGGTGTTTCCCTTATTGGAGGCATGGACTTTATTCTGCTTGAGCATTATAAATGTGATCAAGTCAAGATCACTTGTACCTAAGCTACCATTAACTTTATGTTCTCTTTGAGTTCCTCTTTATCTGTTCAGATGAAGTCTAACGCAGCATCCCCCATGGGGGCTGTAACACTTTCTGAGTTAGGAAATCGTCAGCTATAATGCTTAGAAATTCCAAGGATGTTTTCATTCTGAGAGCATGAGGCCTCCAGCATATGTCATTCAAATTCATGTCCCCTGTGATCACACAGTGTTTTCCCCCTACATCAGTGATACTCAGACTGCAGCTTTCGAGCCGCAAGTTGCTCTTTAATGTGTCTCCTGCGACTCTTTGCAGCAGAAGACAGTAAAACACTGTGTGATTTAGTTATTAACCAATAAATGTGGTTTTTGTATGTTATTAACCAATTAAGTAATCAACTTGAACTGAGTTAACATATTTGCTAGGGAATAATTAATTTAATTATAATGACTATTTTAATTATAATTATATATATATGTAAATGAAACAACAAATTCACACTGCTGTGACTGCTTTGGGGAATGTTGATTCCTAATTTAGCCTCTGAACAACAAAGGTCTCAGTATCACTGCCCTACATGGCTAAGGAGGCGAACATCCTTTTCTCTCATGTGATTTTGGGGCCAGAGCAGACACCAGCTAATACCCACCCCATCTTGTGTTTTATCTTCTAGGACATTGATAATTTCCTTCCGAGTTATCATAGACTCGGAAACAGGAATTGCATTTTTTCTCATAGAGTGTCCCTCCCCCTCCGGTTTAGCCCGTTCTATCTTTCCATGATAAGTTATAATTGTGTAGTTGCTAACAGGGCCATTGCGAGAAATCTCATCCATGGTCCAAGTCTAGGCTTGGCACAGTTCAGTTTCTATAACTTCGACCGATAATATCGAGATTTATTTTAAGCATTTTTTATGGTTTATGTCTATTTCAGTTTTCATAGTTGTGTGCAAAATTATGGGATTTAAGCAATTTTTTAAATTTTGATACATTTAAGTTTTCAAAGCTGTGGGAAATTATGGGGGGGGGGGGTTGGTTTCAGACAGTTCACTAAAAACACAACATGGAAGTTAAAGCTTTATAACTGTTAAACCACAAACTGTCAGCATCCCATGTCAAAATATACACCTTAAAAATCCTTAAATCAGTGAATCATGCCATTTTTTACTATGCATTCACGTAATCCATTTCTAACTACCCTAATTCAAAATTTAAATCACTGGATTTTTTCCTTCTAATTAAGTTGTCAAGTAGCATTTCTCTTACTTGGTCTATCAGTACGTTTTGATTATTCTCGAGGGGAATATTTGTTTGCTGTTAAGGTTTGTGTGTGGGTGCAGAAATTGACATTTGCTGACATTGCCAGAACCTTAACAGTTGTATTAGATGGTAGATACAGTAACGTCAAGTGTGTAAGCGAACACTGGTAAGTCTGGGGCTCAGAGTCCCCCAGTTCCCAGAAATTGATCCATCTAGCCCAGTATCCTGTCTTCTGACATTGGCCAATGCCAGATGCTTCAGAGGGAATGAAGCAAACAGGGCAATTATCGAGTGATCCAACCCCTGTCATACACTCCCAGCTTCTTGCAAACAGAGTCTAGGGAAATTCAGAGCATGGGGTTGCTTCCCTGACCTTCCTGGATTATAGCTACTGATGAAGCTATCCTTCATGAATTTACCACAGAAGGGGACAATTCAGGGCTGACAGCCCCCACCCTTAAACCTTCAAATTCCTCTGCTATCTCTCACATTCTCCCTCCCCTCCTAGCTTCACCCCTCCCCCTCATCTGAGCCCCCAACCTCTCTACCTTCCCCTACCAGCCATGCCCATTTACCCTCCCAAATGCCCTTGCTGCAGGCCCAAACCCCTCTTCCTATATTACTGCCCACTCTTGCATCTCTCCGCTCCCAAAGAGCATTTGCATGTGTCATTTATTTTCATCCCAAAAATAGTTTCATCGCCTTCTGAATATGCTGCTGTGCTCAGATTACGTTTCCCACAAGGTAGCCCTCGAGGGTTGGAGCCCCTGGTCCAATGGGCTGAGCCCTGGTTTGAGCTCTGTCTCTGAGCAAAAATACATTACTAGAATGTGGTAACTTTAAAAAAACCTGTTTTTTTCCCCCAGAGGATGTGTCTCAGTAAAATCTTTGCACCCCGACCGGGCCCTCCATGGGGCACACCAAATTTCAAGCCAATCCAAGTAACGACACAGATTTCACAGAACTTAGGACAGTCAAGCTTGACTCAGAAAGCTGGTCTTTACCTTTATGATAGCAGAGCTCTCGGTCTGCTCTAATGACTCTGCTCTTGCCAGGCATGTGGGCCTGGGCAAGGTGGGAGGGGGAATGGAGGTGGTGGGATCTGTGGGTAGAATGGGGTGGGATGAGTTAATGGGATGTGGGGAGGGGTTTCTGCCCAGGAGGTTCCATGGAGGAGGCAGATCCTCACCCCGCGCTGTCTCCATCCATCTCCCCCATCTCACTCAGACTCTACTGCAGGTCGATCCAGACACGGCCATGGCTCTGAAAGGATCCTACTCCGCGCTCCTGCTGTCCCTTGTGCTGATGGGGGCTTGGCTGGCTCTGGCCAGCGGGCAGCAGCAGACTTCGACGAATGACCAATTCCTGAGGCGGCACTGGGACAACCCGAAGACCCAAGCGACCAGCAACACTGCTTACTGCCGCCTGCTGACACGTTGTCGGGGAATATCCAGGAGGAACAACACCTTCATCCATGACAGCATCACAGCCATCAACAGCATCTGCACTGGGAACCGTGACGGGCCCGTGACAAGCCGACGTACCTTCAAAATCACCGTCTGCAAATTTAACCCGAACACAGGCACTGCCACCGGGACACCCTTAGTCCACCGAATTGTCGTCATCTGTAAGAAAAAGCTCCCTGTGCGCTTTGTGACGAGTGTTAGGCCCAAGATCTGGGCGTAGAGGGCAGGCAGGGGACCCTACAGCTTCCTCTAACCCCTCTGTCTCTCCCACACAGGCCACAGCACCCGCATCCTCACGCACCTCCGAACACTTGTCAGATTGATTTGGTGTGTCGACCCCTAGTGCCCATTATACAGTATAGCCGCCCCTTCCCCCCCCCCACCCTCTGCTGCCCCTAGTGCCCATTATACAGTATAGCCGACCCTTCCCCACCCCCTACCCTCTGCTGCCCCTAGTGCCCATTATACAGTATACGTGCCCCTTTCCAATCCTTCAACCTCTGCTGGCCCTAGTGTCCATCTTGCACTCTCTTCTGCCACATAGCAACCATCTAAAAACATGTCCTGTAGGAAACATCCATCAACATCCATCTGTTATTGTGTGTTCAGTCTGATCATGGCTAATCCTCATATTCATCACAATTAACTTTTTTCTGTCATGATCCACTTCATTATTTTGGAACATTTCCCCTGTGTCTGCAATTTTTCTTTGCTTCCTAAACTCAGTAAACTGATACCTGCAAAGCAATCACTGGTGTGTGCTTTAAATGTGTTGTGGTTTTCCAGGGAGGGTCTCTGTGCTTTCAACAACCTCTTCGGCAGTGTTGGGAAAATGATGTGGGAGTCCTGTTATCTACCTCTGTCCCTATGCTAATCTGCTAGGAGTTAGCATGAGCTAATGGGTTAGACAAGGGGGTGGGCTGGCACCAGAACTCTTGGGTTCTATCCTGGCTCTGGGAGGGCAGTGGGGTCTAGGGTTAGAGCAGGGGGAGACTGGGAGCCCGGACTCCTGGGTTCTATCCCATCTGTGGGAGAGGAGTGAGCTCTTGCAGGTTAGAGAAGGGAGGACCCTGGCTGTCAGGATGTCTGGACACCCCCCCCCCCATCAAAATAGGATCCTGATCTCATTTGGGGTGCAACACCTGGCACAATGGGGGCCTGATCTTGTTTGGTGCATTTACATGTCCTGTGACACAAATAATAAACTCTACTGATTTCAGACAGTTTGGGTGGGAGGGGCTAATTGGAGTGGTTGGGGGCAGTGGCGAGAGAGGGGCTAATGGGAGGGGGAGTGGACTGGGAGGGGATAACAGGAGGGGGAGGGGCGAGGTGCCCACCTGTGTCCCATCCACTGCTTGCCTCAGAGATACAGTGGCAGTGACTCCATCCCTCACCCTCTGCTGACCAGCAGTGCCTATTAGTCAGTATTTGAACCGTTGCCTGCACACACCCATGGTGAGAATCCCCCGTTAGACCAACAGGGTGAAAAGCGGTGGAAACTCCAGCTGGAGGGAAGGTTGAGCCGATTAAGATGGATGTGGTAGGTTTCAGCTTCTTTGGGGGCATGGGTTCCAACTCCTGTTGTCTTTTGACACCCAATCCTGAACCCTCTCTAGGCTTCTCTAACTCACTCCAGCTCTGCCCCCCCCCCCCCC
>QXTE01000824.1:34298-52785 GCA_003942145.1 Platysternon megacephalum
CCGGGGGTTCCTCGGGGTTGTAGCAGGGGAGCAGGGGAGTTCTGGGCGGCTCCTCCTCGCAGGGGGCTCGGGGAAACTCTGGCAGGTCCTCCCAGTAGCGGTCGAGGGGACCCTCGGGCCAGTCCGGGTAGCTGCTCGGGGTTTCAGTAAGCTCCTCTTCGGGAGCTTCCCCAGGTAGGTCTGCTCCCAGCGGTGGCTGGCCTCCCACTGAGCTGGGATGGCCGGCTTTTATTCTTCCGGGTCGCCGCCTGACCCTCTGAGGGGCGGGCTCACCGCTCTGTGGCCCCGCCCCTTCCTGTGACCGGTGCTCAACCCTCTCAGGGGAAGAGGGGAGCCACACCGGCCCGCTACAGACCCCTATAACACATTTTTCTATTGCACTCTGTGGTGCCGCTCCCTTAGGTATCGCTGAATGAGTGGCCCCTGTGTCTACTAATAACTCAAAAGTTTTTTGTCCTAATTTTAGGGGAACCACTGGAAATCGAGTATCACACTTAAATTGTACCATTCCGGCTTCAAACACCTCGGAGCCCCAAGGGAGCGGCGCCTCCCTTCATTCGTGATCCGCGGAGAATTGACCCACTACCTTGGGCTTGTAACTGGGTCTTTGCCTGTTTGGTCAGTCTCTTTTCCAATGTCCCTCCTCGCCGCAATGAAAACACCCGTCGCAGTCCTGATCCACACCAACCCCCCGTGCTCTTCCCCTGAGTCCCCCTTTTCCTCTCCCAGGAAACCTCCCCTTGGGGCCACGGCCCCAACCGCGACCCCTTCCCTTCTCTCCTGATATGGCCACTGCCAATAGTGATATTTGATCCTTCATATCTTGTTGTTTTTCCCTCTTCCTTTCCTTTTCCTTCTTTTCCTCCCTACCATTATACACTCGCGTTGCAATGCTGACTACTTCAGGTAAACTTTTCCCTTGCATCCCATCTGGGTGTTCTCTGAATCGCCTCGCGATATCTTCTGCACATTGTGCCATGAATACTAACTTAATCATCTCTTTCCCAAAATCTGATTCTAGGTCTAGGTTGCTATGCTTTCTGACTTCGTTGGTTAATCGAGTACAAAAATCAGAGGGATGTTCGTTCGGGAATTGGACACAAGCGGTAACTTTTCCCCAATTGGGGGTAGCCTCCCCCGCCGCCCTTATCCCATGCAAAATAGCTTGCCGGTAGTGGTCTAAATTTGTCTTGTCTCCGCCCTCATTCGGATTCCAATGGGGCTCAGCAATGGGCATCGCCCCCCAACCCTGGTGATTCAGATAGAACGCAGCAGTTTTTTCTTTAACCTTTTGGCGTTCATCCTCAGTTAAGAGGGTGTCCAACAGCTGATTTATATCTGCCCAGGTTGGTAAGTGGATAGTGAAAATAGTTCGGAACATTCTTTCTA
Organism: Platysternon megacephalum; assembly: GCA_003942145.1. Taxonomy (NCBI): domain Eukaryota; kingdom Metazoa; phylum Chordata; order Testudines; family Platysternidae; genus Platysternon; species Platysternon megacephalum. The sequence continues at coordinate 35,688 of QXTE01000824.1, forward strand.
CCGCCTCTGGATTGTCCCTCAGTCGCGGCATAGATCGCTGCCAATTTAGTAAATCAGTGGATGTGAAAGGTGTATGAGTAAACACCATTTCATGTTGCCCATTGCTCAAAGGAACGGGGTAAGCCCGCAAAGGAGCTTGGATGGTTTTTGAAGTGGTAGGGGACCCAAAAGGTGGCACAAAAGTCCCAGAAGATTCTCCTTTGAGAGGATCTACTCCTGGAGCACCCTTTACTAACACAGATGGACCCCTTCCCACATACTTTTTTTCTTTCACCGTTTCGGCCTCTGTTACTACTCTGGAGCTCCGCCTTGGTGGTGCTCTCATTGGGATGTACCCATCTTCCTCTGGTTGAGTTTCTGGAGCATAAGGTGGGGGAAGTTTAAAAGAACCATCTACACATACAGCCTCAATAGCTGTACGACCCTCTTTAGGCTTGTAATTATACCACACAAATAAGTAATCCATTTGTCCTGGTCTAAGGTCAACCAAAATATCCCTAAGGGAGTCCATTCTATCTGCAGAAAAGGTTCCGCAACTCGGCCAATCCTTAGTCGGGGACAAATGGGACGTAAAGGAAGGCCATTGAATTTGACATAAACTTCTCATTTTAGATTTAGTTAAACCGGTTGTTCCAGAGATTTTCTTCCAATCCCTGAGTACCAGAGACAACGGGGCGTCCCCCGGGCATTTGCTGCCAAATAGTCCCATTCTAACCTATAGGGCCTCCAACCCTAACCCAATTGAGACGGGACAGGGACTCAAACCCAACCTCTCAATGCTGGTGATCGCTTACCTTATCCAGGGACTCGAACCCCGAAGACCTGGATCCTACTCAACGGGTAGGCGGACGTTGCTGGATTTTTTTCAGGCTTCAGCTGGTTCACAGCACTCACCTTATCGCTGACGCAGGGGATCAGGTTACCGGGCAAGGCTCCTCAAAACCAGAGGATGCGCGCTGCGTTGCTTCGGAGTCTGATCCCGCACCGGAGAGTCAGACGAGTCCTGGCGGAGTCGCCAAATTTGTCGGGGACTCAAACCCGGACGGCACGGTTCGTTGTCTGACCGCGAAGAGACAGGCAACACCAGCTCTTTATTGAAGAGTGCACACAACAACAGAGAGCAGCCTGTCTCGAAAGAGAACCAGCCACGATTACAATAATGAGTGAGATTATATAGACAGTTCCGTCGCATCATAGACCCTTTAAAACCACCCAACCCCCCCGCCCCTTTGTTAGTTAAAGTTTCTAATATCTATGCATATCTATCTTCCCTGACACTACAAACAACTCGTGATGCTTCAGCAATTTCTTATCAGCCGTGTTGTCATGCACCAGAAACTAAAAGAAAGAAGGGAGTTAAGAACAGATGTGGAACCGAGACAGGGAGTGGAGACTGCGAGTCTCCATTTGTCCAAACAAATCGTTCCGGGCACATTTGGTACAAGAATGTGGCCTCCCTTCTTATCTCAATTTGTAACTCAGACAAGCGTTGTGACGTTGTGCAGTGTATATGATTTTGTAAAAACATGATAAGTGAATATAATGTAATTGGAATAGTTTTATAAAAACATGATAAGTGAGTATAATGTAACTGGAATATGCTTCATGCAAAAGGCCTATTGTAATTATGCAAAGTGTGGGCCATTGATGGTGGTTTGGAATCTTGATGACTCCCATTAACCAGAGCCATTGTCTGCAGATGGCTGTATTTACCTGTGAGTCTTCCTGTATATGTGTGTGCTGGCAAGTGAGTAATGCAGCCTTGCAGTGACATGTGATCATGTCACCTGAACTGGAATCCATCTTTAACCTGGTGCTTTTCCAGTGAGGGGTGGGGGAACCCAGAGGGACAAAGGATTCCCGCCTTATGCAAAAGATATATAAAGGGGTGGAAGAGAACAGAGGAGGAGAGGAGCCATCATGAAGAATCCCCTAGCTATCACCTGAGCTGGAACAAGAGCTGTACCAGGGGAAAGAATTGTGCCCAGGCCTGGAAGGTGTCCAGTCTGAGAAAAAACTTACTGAAGCATCTCTGAGGGTGAGATTATCTGTATTCAGTGTTTGATTAGACATAGATTTGCGCATTTTATTTTATTTTGCTGGGTAACTTACTTTGTTCTGTCTGTTACTACTTGGAATCACTTAAATCCTACTTTCTGTATTTAAATTAAATCACTTTCTACTTATTACTTAACTCAGAGTATGTATTAATACCTGGGTGAGCAAACAGCTGTGCATATCTCTCTATCAGTGTTATAGAGGGCGAACAATTTATGAGTAAAACGGATTTATCTGGGTTTAGACCCCATTGGGAATTGGGCATCTGAGTGCTAAGGGCAAGCAGACTTCTGTGAGCTGTTCTCAGGTAAACCTGCAGCTTTGGGGGCAGGTAATTCAGGCCCTGGGTCTGTGTCTGGAGCAGACTGGTGTGTCTGGCTTCAGCAAGACAGGGAGCTGGAAGCCACCGAGCTGGCAGGGAGAATAGAAACAGAAGTAGCCTTTGCACATCGGGTGACAGGTCCCAAGGGGGTTTCTGTGATCCAACCCGTCATAAGCGTATCTTCAAGCTCTACAGAAAAACAGGAACGGCCCAGCAGCTGCTGTTAGCCTAACTTTGGCCAAGCTGGTCAAGCTATACTCCATATTTTTGGGCATAACAAAGCTACACAGAGCTCTTCTTCTCTTGACCTGATATTGGTGACACCCTGTTTTCTAAAAAGGAGGGGCGAAATCCAGCTGCAATGATTCCATCTACCCCTGAGGACAAACTACTATTGAGAGAACGGAGCAAATTAAAACTGATTCAGGGAGTCCTGCACCAAATCACATCTGACCCTTTACAAAAATCAGCAAATGCAACTAGTGCTACCGAAAGTGAACACAGCCGTGGAAGATGACTTTGGACATTTGGGAATGGAGAGACACCTGGAACTTATTCATAGTAGGTTCTGTTGGCCCCGGGTGGCTGAGGACATTCACAGGAGATGTGAGATGTGCTTGGTGTGTTCAGTGAAAAACTCTACCCACCAGAGCTGCAAATCTTACTCCTGGGGGAATTCTGCACCCAAAAAAAAAAAAAAAAATTCTGCACATGATATTTTAAAATTCTGCATATTTTATTTGTCAAAATAACATAATATAATCATGCCCATTTCAATATCCCCGCATCCCCCCATCCCTATGAGTCCCTACATCCCCCCTCCCCATCTCCATGTGGCCCTGCACTCCCATTCTCATTCAGCCTCTGGCTCAATGCTGTCACCCCATTAGCTCCTGAGACAGCACCCCAGTCTTTCCCCCCACTAGCCATTCTGAACTCCAGTCTGTGACTCCCCCTCCCACAGGCTAATGTGCCTCACTCTGTCTGTCCTAACCTGGCTCTGTGGGCAGGGTGCTGTGATGAACTTTTAGTCCTGGGGGATTTCTGTGCCACTGCGCACGCACAGAATTTTTTTCCCGGAAAAAATACATTCTGCTGGAGAAGTGCTGTGGCACCAGAACAACCAGCACCAGCTGCATTCATGCTGCGGGCTGCCCTGTTTTGTGTCTTAAGAGGTTTGTTCACATGTTTTTAATTAGCTGGTGGTAGCAGCTGATTTCTTGTTTTTCCTTTCTCAGCTCTTCCCCAGACGGGGAGTGAAAGGGCTTGAGGGTACCCCACAGGAAGGAATTCCCAAGTGCACCTTCCTGGGCTCTCAAAGAGGTTCTGCACTTGAGTGGTGGCAGCATCTACCAATACAAGCTCAGAGAAAAGCTGTAACCTTGGGAGTTTAACACAAGTCTGGAGTGGCCAGTATTAAACTTTAGAGTCCGTGCGGGCCCCCACCTTCTTGAAGTGCCAGAGTGGGGAATTAGCCTTGACAGTTCTGCTGTCATCGATGGGGTAGGAGAAAAATGTCCCTGCATTGCTGCAGTAATTACAGCATGCATGGCAGTTCCAGGCACCACGTCACACAGCAGTCCGTACGTCTTCATCCCATCACTGACAGCAAGGTCGAAATACGTCGATCAGGGATGGTGTAGCAGATTACAAATTGCTCAAAATGTTTAAGAACCACCCATAATTCGGAGGTGTCATCAAAGCTCAGCAACACGGCTCTTCTGATGGACTTTGCACCCCTGGACACCTTCCACCCCACAGGGATATAAGTTGTTGTTACTGCGTTATCCGTGCTCGATTGCCCCTCTGCTGGCTGCATGTGTATGCACTCCTTTGACTGGACTTGGTCTCCTTCTGCTGGCGACAGACCCTCAGTGCCTCTATGTGAACTCTGCCTCCTTTTTTAACGGTATTATTCGCTTACTATTATTCTTCTCGCTGTTCAGGCAGTGGGATTGTGGATGCTCATGGGATAAAAATCCGGTGTGGCCAAATGCTCTGTTTGTGGAACCAGGAGAGAAGGATATGGACAGACGGATGGAGCAGGAGCTGATGGACAACATGGGCTACACAACTGAAACTAACAGGAAAGTGAGGCTTTGCACTGGGACGGGGAGAGCACGGAGCCCCCTGAACGTTTAAAGGGAAAGGACATCCTGGGATAAGGGGAGGGTGAGGGTCTTTGGGGGCAGAGTGGGGAGGAAGGGGCTCAGGGGACAGAGTGAGGTGGGAGGGGACAATGGGAGAGGAAAGGAGTTTGAGGGCAGAGTAGAACAGGAGTGGGCTCCTCACAGAGCTCGGGGGGGTCTCTGGCCTGGGGATTGCTTCTGCTGATGCTTCAGAAGCCACTCCAGCTGCTCCCTTCTCAGAGCTTCCCCCTTACCCTGGCGGCAGTGTCTTCCTTTTAACACCCTCCTCCCATGGCTGGAGGGGGTAGCTTAGCACACACAGCCTCCCTCGCCCCTCCCTTGTCAGTTTCAGGCTTATACCCCCCGACACTCAGTGACACTCGTGGCCACGGCTCCGAGGGGCCCATGCCCCTTGATCGTCCTGACCCTCATCCTGCTGGCCGTCTGCCTGGTGCCAGCTACTGACAAGTCTGAGACCCGACATGTTGACTTCCCCAAGACTGGCGCCACCCATGACCAGTTCTGTTGTGACCCAGGTGACCCATGTTGTTGTCAGTTGGGAGGTTCACAGATACAAGTCCGTACCCGGGGATGTGCCTAGACAGGCCCAGATGGGCATGTTTCCCCCATGATCGCCATCTTCATGACACTTCACCAAAGGGTGTGGTCTCCGACGAATGCTAAGAACTGACTGGTTATCATGATAGTTGTGGGATGTATTTGAAAATATTTGAAGAGTTCAGTGACATACAGAACATCGTGTCCCGAAGCTGCTGGAGGGGAGACGGGTCACCTGGGGCAGGGCAGTTCTCAGAGCTCACTCAATAAAGAGTGAGGACAACTGACATCTTTCCACCCAGCTGGCCACGTGTTTACAGTCTGGACATGGTGCAGGATTGGGCCTTTACAAAGCACAAAAGAGCCCAAGACGAAGTCCTTCAATGGGGGGCCATCAGGGGCAAACTGAAGTTAATGAAACTCCCGGGTGATGAAAAGAGACAACGGGACTGGAACTGTGTAATAGGAAAAAGAAGGGCACAAGAGGGGATCCATTACGGAGGCAACCCTCTGCCAGCGCGAGTGTCTCATGGAAAGCGGTTTCCAGCTCTCTCAATTAGGCAGCAGTGTGCGGCGCAACCGTTGGGTGAGAAATCGCTGATTAGGCAGGAAAGCACCTTGTTAATCAATCTGAGCTCTCGATGGCGTTTTATATTTTTCCTTTATCTGTAACCGCATGTTTCCAAGCCATACACTTGGTTCTATTTGACTCTTTATCTTAAGCTTTGCCCAATAAATTTCTATTTGGTTTTACGATAGGCCTGACTGCGTGCGGTATGCTATGGAGAGGGTTAAATTGAGGTAAGGCTGGGGGTGGGGGTGTTGCTTCAACGGAGGTGCCAAATCTGTGTGTGGAAGTTGAGGGAGTGGCTGGGACAGACTGTAGCCAGGAGCGCTGCCAGCTTTTTTGCTGCCCTAGGCAGCGGAAGGTCCCGCCCCCGAAATGCCTCCCCCAACAGAGGTGGCGGAAGGTCCCGCCCCCGAAATGCCTCCCCCAACAGAGGTGGCGGAAGGTCCTGCCCCCGAAATGCCGACGACGACCGGGGCGGCCGAAGATCCGGCCGCCGCGGTTGCTGCCCCCCAAATGTTAGCGCCCTAGGTGACCGCCTAGGTCGCCTAATGGGTTGCACCGGCCCTGACTGTAGCCTATAGGCATAGGCAATTGCTAGGTGAGGCATAGATATAAGCCATAGATATCATCCAACAAGCCTCCAAGCCTCAAGGCCTGGAAGACAGCGGCTTATCTAAACTAATAAAGGCATAAGCCCCAAAATGCCTTAAGCAGAAGCAACTAACCAAGAATAACCTGAGATCGTAAGATACCACTAACCAGACGGCTGCAATGACTAACCTGCTGACAGGTAACCACACAACACTCTTTTGCAACAGCTTGGGATATTTTAAATTAGGGACATCAAGAGATGTCTGAGCTTAAGGATGCCATGGTGACTAATTGACGTATATGCTAATAAGCTTGAGGTAAAAGGACATATAACCCGTGGGAGTAGGGCAAGGAACGACAAATAAGTAGGGTGACCATATTTCCCAAAGGGAAAATGGGACACTGCGGGGACTAGCCAGAAAGACCCTCAGGACCCGGGGCTGGCATCACTGCTCACCCAAGCCCTGCCTGCCCCCTGCCTGAGCCCTGCCTCCCTCCCCTCCCCCCACCGCAGCATGGGGCTGGCATCACTGCTCCCTCCCCCCCATACGTTCCTCCGCACCCCATTTTTTTTGTCAAAAGTGGGCATATGACCCATTTTCTCTTGCCAACTGATCAAATGCCCACTTTTGCCAAAAAAGTTGGGATGGCCAGGACAGGGCTTAAAAAAGGGATTGTCCTGGCCAAAACAGGATGTATGGTCACCCTACAAATACGGTAACAGGGGTGAACCCCCTGCTGAGCATGCACTAGCCATCGCAACGTCAGTATAACACATTAGGCCTGCATGCCTGGGGAGATGCTAGGATGGCGCCCCCTGGTGATGGTGAGGGGGAAGATGAGGAAGGTGATAGCTAACACTTTGCCATTGCCGGGCACATCCGGGCTCCCAACTGACCATTGTTCTGGGCCTGATCTCGGATCACAAGAACCTACCACATTTCCAAGTGCTCATGGGGGAAATGAAATCAGTAATAGACTCAATACACAAACAACACATCAGTTTGACAACACCATGAACAAACCTCAGGGAGTGAAAATAAGCTTTATTGAGTGAGATTCAACTTTACTGACTGAGGGGCCATACCTTTGGGGTGCATTGTATTAAAAGTGCAGTTGTGTCTGTGTTATCGAGGCAGTGTATGGACCTTCTCTAGCAGGGAGCGGGGATGCTAATGAATTTCCTTTGAAGCCCAGCCAGGGGAGAGATGCATCGACTGGTTCAAACTGCATTCTCCAGAAACCCTCAGAGAAAGAAAAGCCTGGGGTTTAACCTGGCTCAGAATCTTCTCTCATTCCACAAACAGACAGGACCCCCGGAGGGTCCCAGTCCTTAGGGGAGGTTTGGAAGGCCTGGGCCGGCTGAGGCATAACTATCAGATGGGCTCTTGTTCAGAGGAAGTGCTGGTGGGCGCAGTGGTGCAAGACGACGCTTGCCACAGCCGAGGTGAGAGCCGGGATGAACTCTGTGACGGGTTGGATCACTGAAACCCCCTTGGGAGCTGCCGCCCGATGTGCAAAGACTACTTCTATTCCTGTTTTCCCTACCAGCTCAGTGGCTTCAGCTCCCTGTCTTGCTGAAGCCAGACACACCCGTCTGCTCCAACACAGACCCAGGGTCTGAATTACCTGCCCCAAAGCTGCAGGTTTACCTGAAAACAGCTCACAGAAGTCTGCTTGCCCTTAGCACTTAGATGCCCAACTCCCAATGGGGTCTAAACCCAGATAAATCCGTTTTACCCTGTATAAAGCTTATACAGGGTAAACTCATAAATTGTTCGCCCTCTATAACACTGATAGAGAGATATGCACAGTTGTTTGCTCCCCCAGGTATTAACACATACTCTGAGTTAATTAATAAGTGGAAAGTGATTTTATTAAATACAGAAAGTAAGATTTAAGTGATTCCAAGTAGTAACAGACAGAACAAAGTAAGTTACCCAGCAAAATAAAATAAAATGCGCAAATCTATGTCTAATCAAACTGAATACAGATAAACTCACCCTCAGAGATGCTTCAGTAAGTTTTTTCTCAGACTGGACACCTTCCAGGCCTGGGCACAATTCTTTCCCCTGGTACAGCTCTTATTCCAGCTCAGGTGATAGCTAGGGGATTCTTCATGATGGCTCCTCTCCCCCTCTGTTCTCTTCCACCCCTTTATATATCTTTTGCATAAGGCGGGAATCCTTTGTCCCTCTGGGTTTCCACCCCCCCTCACTGGAAAAGCACCAGGTTAAAGATGGATTCCAGTTCAGGTGACATGATCACATGTCACTGCAAGACCCCAAGCCTTCATTCCTCCCAGCCTGACTCACAGGAAGGCTTGCTTGTAAACAGAGCCCCAGTCAATTGTTTTGGTTGATGGGAGCCATTAAGATTCCAAACCACCATTAATGGCCCACACTTTGCATAATTACAATAGGCCCTCAGAGTTATATTTCATATTTCTAGTTTTAGATACAAGAGTGGTACATTTATACAAATAGGATGATCACACTCAGTAGATTATAAGCTTTATAATACCTTACAGGAGACCTTTAGAAAACTATTCCAGTTACATTATATTTACTTATTATCATGTTTTTATAAAACCATATAGACTGTACAACGTCACAAACTCCAAACAGGGTATTAGCAGGCATGCAAGTTCTTTCATTGCTTGCAATAGGCTTTCCCTGTACCTTAATAATAAAGGAAACTTGCCTAGAGAACTGGGTGGGACCTCATCTCTGTAGCAGTCTCTGGAGAGAAAGCAGGCAGGTCAGTTTGGGCAGATAGAGTTTGTTGGGCCCCCCAGCGAAGGCTGGGACCCATTCAGGCTGCAAGCACCTGGTTAGAAGGGAGGGAGACACGGGTCTCCCCTCAGAAAGGCAGCGGCTGTGGCTGCCCTTGCTGAACTACTGAAGGGAAATGCCGGTGCAGTGGCTCTGGGGTGGGGTGCACAGGCAGGTGGGAGGGACCTGTGCCCCGGGACCGGTGTGAACTCTGGGGGTAACTATCTCCATAGAGATAGCCACAGGTTAACTCTGCTCCACTGCAAGCACCTGCTTAGGGGGCCTCCTGGCTGGGGGTGCCAATTGCTGGTGGGCAGAGGGAAGAGCGGGGCTCGGAGTGACTGGTAGTTTGGGGTGAGTTTCCCTGGTGGGCACAGCCAGGGCTCCCTTGTGCCAGGGGTGGTGGAGCCTCCCCAAAAGTGGGGCCCCCAACCCTCCGTGGCCCCACCCCTGCCCCTTCTGTTCCCCCCGAGGCCCCACCCCTGACCAAGCCGGAAGCCAGAGTGGGGCCGGGGAGCCCAGGGCCCTCCAGCTGCCCAGGGTGGTGGTGGGGCCTGAGAGAAGCCTCTGGCACATATTCCCCCCCTCCCCCGGACCCTTCCCCCTCCCCAGGACAGATGGAAGGTCCGCATGGCAAAAAATGGACAGGCCAGCCCTGTCCACTTTCAAAAAGTGGGAGGGCCATGGCCCCCCTGTTCTGGTGCCCCTGCCTCATGCTATAAGCAGGCAATAGAGATTCACCCTTAGCCCCTTGGGTAACCTCACAAGCATCACACCTGCCCCATCTGCAACTTCCCCAATGCCTTCCCGAACACCCGACTCGGGGACACAGCAGAAGGGGAGCGAGGAGCTGCAGCTGCTGTGGGCTCCCCCTTTTGCTGGCTGCAGGGCAGGTCCCACAGGGGGCCTGTAACTACAGGACCAGAGTCGGCAGCCACAGGAGCCGCGAGGCTGGTGTCCAGGGCCTGCCCATCAGCTTCAGTAGGACTGCAGGCAGCCTGGGTCAGATCTGGGCCTAGGTTTCTACAAGCTCAGATCCTGCTGAGCCAGTGTGACTCATGTCTCCCGCGTAGAGATGGGTGGAGGCCATTCCTCTGCCCCACTCAGATAGAGGCATCTGGTGACAGTCAGGAAGGTGTCTGGAGCCTAACAGCCTTTCCTTTGTGTTGCAAGCAAGCGGGGAAAACCCTTCCTTCTCCCTGCCAGATGAGCTATTTGCAATTTTACTGACACCTCCACTTGCAGCCTACAGGCTGGCATGGCTCCAGTCCTGGGCTGGTACTGACACAGGGACTGTCTTAGAGTGATAGCCATTCCCCCAAAGGACATAACAGCTGATATCCTGGAGAACCCCAGCTACCAGCCAGCCCGATCCTTCCTGGGTTTGCCCAGGGGTCTGAGCTATAGGCAGAGTGAATGGCTTCACATGTGGAAACTTAAATCAGGTCACACAGCCCTGCAGCATTCGGTGGGGTTAAAACCACACAGGGTGTGACCAGGGGTCTCTCTGTCCCAGAATGTCTCCACCCCAGGAATGTCTCCCCATCGACCACCACTGCTGCTCCCACTGGGGGTCAGATGGGTCTGAGCCCAGGAGAGTCCAACAGGGCATGTACACTGGGGCCCGGAGTGGGAGCCCATTTGTCACCCCCCACACCAATTCCCCCGAGAAGCTGGCTGGGTGACCCCTTTCCTCCGAATGCTCCGTCACATAGTTCACGCTTTGGGCCCCAGCTACAGGCTGCCTCCCTGGTTGGATGGAGGATGAGTTACCCCCTCTGTCCCGGGCTTTCACCAAGTTAACCCTTTGAGGGTCCCGTTGGGCCACTATGTCACCAATCTTTGGCCATTTTGCCCACATATGCCCAATTTTTCTACAGATGTTACACCTCAGGCCTCCGAGATCCCTTGGAGGCAGTCTACCCACATCGGCTGCTCCCTCCACTTTGGTTTTACTCGCGTCCCACTTCTGGGGCAGCCCTGTGTGACCCCCTCTTTGGGCCCCTGACCTTTCAGTCTCTATTCATACCCAGGCCTACTGTCCACAAACTCACCTGCCAACCGGCCTGCACTATGCAAATCCTTCGGCTTCCTGTCCACGGGCCCCATTTTAAGCTCCTGAAGGCAGATCTCATAGAGTTGTTCCAACCCACCCAGGTTATGCAAATCCTCCAGCGTAGTGACCCCTTCACCCTTACCCCATTTGTGGAAACATTCTCCTATCAGGGTGGTGGCTTCCATGTAGATTACACATGGAGTCTTTTCCTATATGCCTCAGGTCTCGTAAGAACATAAGAATGGCCATACTGGGTCAGACCAAAGGTCCATCTAGCCCAGTATCCTGTCTTCCGAAAGTGGCCAATGCCAGGTGCCCCAGAGGGAATGAACAGAACAGGCAATCATCAAGTGATCCATCCCCTGTTACCCATTCCCAGCTTCTGGCAAATAGAGGCTAGGGACACTATCCCTGCCCATCCTGACTAATGGACCTATTCTCCATGAATTTATCTAGTTCTTTTTTGAACCCTGTTATAGTCTTGGCCTTCACAACATCCACTGGCAAGGAGTTCCACAGGTTGACGGGGTGTTGTGTGCAAAAATACTTACTTTTGTTTGTTTTAAACCTGCTGCCTATTAATTTCATTTGGTGACCCCTACTTCTTGTGTTATGAGAAGGAGTAAATAACACTTCCTTATTTACTTTCTCCACACCAGTCATGATTTTATAGACCTCTATCATATCCTCCCTTAGACGTCTCTTTGCCAAGCTGAAAAGTCCCAGTCTTATTAATCTCTCCTCATATGGAAGCTGTTCCATGCCACTAATAATTTTTGTTGTCCTCTCAATTCAAACTAATGCAGTTGAGCCTTTTTGAACTGTTCATATTCCCCAGTATCCACTCTGTGCATCTGGCTGTATGTCTCTATTGCTTTGGGACCGAGTAAGGGGGTGAGACAGCAGAGCTGGTCCCCAAGGTCGTCCTGGTTCAGATGTAGGATCCCTGGGGAATTGGCATCTTGGGATCTTTCCCCTCTTGCCTCTCCGTGGGTCTTCTTACCCCTCTGTTTCTCCAGCTTCTACTTTCTCCTAGTGTTTCCTGCTGTTCTTCCTTGTGCCTTCTCAGCTTCTCATGCTTTCACTGCTTCTCACAGCCAGAGCTCATTCCCTCTCACAGGCTGCTAGCTCCTTTGCTCTCAGCTCCCACCCCCACCGCTTCAAATCTATCAATGGAGAACCAGCTGGGGAAGACATTGATAGGCGGGGAACTGGGCTGAGAGGAGACCCTGCTACTGCCTCTCTCCCTCTCTGAACCCCGCTTGGGTCTGAAACCTGCTTCTTGTATCAATCATCCTTCTCCAGCTGTGCAATCGGCTGTGCCTTGTTGAGCTTCCGAGCACTTAACCCTTTCTCCCTGCACAGGTTTGCAAAGTCTTTCTTAGGGAGATGGTCACACACCATTTCCTTGCTATTTCCTTTGACTATCCTGGTTTTACTGCTGCAAGCCACTTATTGCAAAACACTAGAGGTGCATTCGGTACCCCCCACAGGGTCGGGGCTACACCCCCAGGTTTGGAACAGTCTCTAGGAGGAACCCCTTCCACTTGCCAGTCTCAATATTCCTCCTGCATAAGCCACGCGGCTTCAATCACTGCCTCCTTAGATGGGACCTCTGGGCCTGCAGCCCCCGCCTGCTTCACACTATGAGCTCCGTTCAGCAAGTCCAGCTGAGATAGCCCCCGACAGAGACTTGCCCACATTTCAGGGATGAATGCTCTTCTCCCAGCATTTGCAGTTACACCCACACAGCGGTCGGATTTATTCATTAACTAGAACACAGCTTAGAAAGTCCTTTGGGTAATCTAGAGAACTGAAGGCTAAACCATCGTCTATTCTGGTTAGCCCAGAGCCCAGCCAAGCTGTAGTGAAACCCTTTTGTTTAAGGTTTGCCTCTCTTTCCATCTGACTTTCTTTGTCAGACTCCAGGTGAGAGCCCTCACCCTTTCCAGCAGCCATCTCTTATCCCCCCACCTCATCCCTTCTCTGTCCTTTCTTCTCCAGCTGGGGAATGTTGCTCAGCCTCCTTGCTGAGAAGTGGGGGAACCCCATCCCTCTGGGTCCTTGGTTGCTAGATGTCCATTGGATTTGCCATTGTCTTCTCAAATGCTCCGTTGATATGGGGACCAAGGCCCAGACAGCGAGGTGATGCCCACAGCTATGTCTGTTAGCCTGTCCTGAGAGCAAACTGTCCCTTTCCACCCACTGGGTAACAATGCAGCATATAGGGGAAACTGATGCACAAACAGGACACACAAAATATTCTCACTTTGTCACACATGCGTGTAAACCTGAACTAGCTACAATGAAACCCAGGCCTCCTGACTCCCATCCCCCCTGCTCAGGTCCCTAATCCCCACCAGAGCTGGGTTGACCAATTTAAAGTTGGTGAGATTGAAGAAGTGAATGATTGTAACAGGAACCATGGTGGCCTCCTAAGTGAAATGAGGCCATTAGGTAGTTCAGAAGCTTTTGGGAATATGAGGAACCATTGGCCTGAGATTCCCATTGTGATGCTTTCTTGGGGCATCCAAAACACTAAGTCAACTTGTTACACCTCCACATCGGACTCCAGTCTGTTCGCCAGCCCAACAAACTCCTCAGGACCCTGACCACCCTCACCTGGCCTTGCAGGTGATGTTTGGTGCCCTTGAGCTCCCAAACCCCCTTGAAGAGCATATTCCTGCAGTGCCCAGCCCCTGCCACTGGACACGCCCAGAAATTACCTAGTCCACAGACTCCAAAGAGGCCGTGTGCACCAGCTTGTTAGATCAGCTGAGGAGACACACTTTGCTTTGATATTACAGCACTGAGATCAATTGAACAGAACACCAAGCATAAGTTAATTAATAAAGAACCGAGATCTAAATGAGAATAAGCAGCAATAATAAGAACAGAAACAAAACAAGAGTATAACACGTTTTCTAGTGCCAAAACTTAGCCAAAGGATTGTAACTTGTTACAGCAGTTTTCTCACCCTCAAAGACCTTTTCTACAGAACTTGCTGATTTTCAATTAAATCAGGATCCAGAATTTTCACGTCGTTCACCTCCACCAGAAATGCTCCTCAGTGAAAAAATGTCCTTTTTTTCCTCTTGATAGTTCCAAAAGTCTATGATCTTTGTTTCCAGAGTCAGACTGTACCCCTGAGGTTCAAACTCCAGTGTTTTCTCACGTTGATGTCACATCCCTCTGTTAATTTCCTTTCCCCCTTTCCTTAATATGCAAATATACTTCCCATTGTCTCTGGCTAACCCTGCTTCATTTACATTAGAGACAGGAAGAAAACTACCTGTTCCACCTATCTGGAAAAAAACTGTTTCTCCCTTTGTCTGATTACAGACTTTCAAGCATAAACTCAGTGAGTACCGACAGTCCTTGTATAGTGTTAATACAAACATTTCACGATGGCCAGTGTGTTATCAGGTCTCATTGGAAACCTTACACGGCATTCTTTAAAGATAAATATCATGACAGCAATGTGTTAGGTGTAATGAGTTTGTCAGGCCTGATAGGAGTTGCTGTATATAACAGTGAACCCAGGTGAGTGGCATTAAGGTGCTCTTCAGGTCACACCCATATTGCATCTGAATAACACCTGATGGCTTCATTCATACTAGAAAGCCAGAATTTCATCATCTTGGCAGCTCCATCAATCACACCTGCCAGGAATGTTGCTGGGAATAACAGCTTCCCACGGTCCTGGCAGGTGTGATTGATGGAGCCGCCGAGCTGACAAAATTCTGGCTTTCTAGTATGAATGAGGCCACCGGATATTATTGCAATGCAATGTGCATTTGCCAGTCTTCAAGCACGCCCATGATGGGATGGGCACAACTGTTAGTCACTAGAGAGATTGGTTGGATAGAGAAGAGAGAGATATACGAGTGTGCATGGGGCTGGATATATATCTCCATATATATTTATGAGTGTGTATGGGGATATATATATACATGGGGAGCCCAATGTGAAAACAGCTGCTATGCAGTATTCGTTCAGCATCCTCCACAGCATCACAGATGAACCATGGGCTGCTCTGGGTGCCACAGGCACGGTCGGTCTTGCCACAGTGAACCGCACCCCACCTGAGCCTAGAGCTGACGTGGGAGCCCAAAGCCAGGTAGCCGTTCATCCAACTGGTGATTCAGAGATTCCAAGGCCAGGAGGGACCATTGGGGCCATCTAGTCTGACCTCCTCTCTAACCTAGGCCAGAGAATTGCCCCAAAATAGTTCCTAGAGCAGATCTGATAGAAAAATATCCCATCTTGATTTAAAAATTGCCATGAATGGAGAATCCACCACACTCCTTGGTAAATTGCTCCAATGGTAAATTTCACTCACTGTTAAAAATATATGCTTTATTTCCAATCTGAATTTGTCTAGCTTCAACTTCCAGACATTGGATTGTGTTAGACCTTTTTTTGCTAGAATGAAGAGCCCATTATTAAATATTTGTCAAGTTCTGGAACAACCTTTCCCGGGGAGCAGAGGGGGTGAAAAACCTAACTGGCTTCAAGATTCAGCTTGATAAGTTTATGGAGGGGATGGTATGATGGTACTGCTTACAATAGTCTGTAGCCTATTGGCGACTGTAGCAGCAAATATTTCCAATGGCCAGTGATGGGACACTAGATGGGGAGGGCTCTCAGTTACTACAGAGTATTCTTTCCCCGGTGTCTGGCTGGTGGGTCTTGCCCACATGCTCAGGGTCTAACTGATCCCCAAATTTGGGGTTGGGAAGGAATTTTCCCCTGGGTCAGATTGACAGAGACCCGGGGGGGGGGGGAGGGGGCGGGCGGTTCCGCCTTCCTCTGCAGCATGGGGCACTGGTCACTTGCAGGTTTAAACTAGTGTCAATGGTGGATTCTCTGTAACTTGGAGTCTTTAAACCATGATTTGAGGACATTGGTAACTCAGCCAGAGGTTAGGCGTCTATTACAGGAGGGAGTGGGTGAGGTTCTGTGGCCTGCAATGTGCAGGAAGTTAGACTAGATGATCATCCCGATGTGTAGAAAGAATAGTAAATATGGCAGGCGACTAGCTTGGCTTAACAGTGAAATCCTTGCTGATCTTAAACACAAAAAAGAAGCTTACAAGAAGTGGAAGATTGGACAAATGACCAGGGAGGAGTATAAAAATATTGCTCAGGCATGCAGGAGTGAAATCAGGAAGGCCAAATCACACTTGGAGTTGCAGCTAGCAAGAGATGTTAAGAGTAACAAGAAGGGTTTCTTCAGGTATGTTAGCAACAAGAAGAAAGTCAAGGAAAGTGTGGGCCCCTTACTGAATGAGGGAGGCAACCTAGTGACCGAGGATGTGGAAAAAGCTAATGTACTCAATGCTTTTTTTGCCTCTGTCTTCACGAACAAGGTCAGCTCCCAGACTGCTGCACTGGGCAGCACAGTATGGGGAGAAGGTGACCAGCCCTCTGTGGAGAAAGAAGTGGTTCGGGACTATTTAGAAAAACTGGACGAGCACAAGTCCATGGGGCCGGATGCGCTGCATCCGAGGGTGCTAAAGGAGTTGGCGGATGTGATTGCAGAGCCATTGGCCATTATCTTTGAAAACTCATGGCGATCGGGGGAGGTCCCGGATGACTGGAAAAAGGCTAATGTAGTGCCCATCTTTAAAAAAGGGAAGAAGGAGGATCCGGGGAACTACAGGCCAGTCAGCCTCACCTCAGTCCCTGGAAAAATCATGGAGCAGGTCCTCAAGGAATCAATTCTGAAGCACTTAGAGGAGAGGAAAGTGATCAGGAACAGTCAGCATGGATTCACCAAGGGCAAGTCATGCCTGACTAACCTAATTGCCTTCTATGAGGAGATAACTGGGTCTGTGGATGAGGGGAAAGCAGTGGATGTGTTATTCCTTGACTTTAGCAAAGCTTTTGATACGGTCTCCCACAGTATTCTTGCCGGCAAGTTAAAGAAGTATGGGCTGGATGAATGGACTATAAGGTGGATAGAAAGCTGGCTAGATCGTCGGGCTCAACGGGTAGTGATCAACGGCTCCATGTCTAGTTGGCAGCCGGTTTCAAG